>UCOM01003051.1:0-20513 GCA_900474385.1 Ormyrus pomaceus | reverse complement strand
TCTTTTGGCTTTGAAACAAAGTCCAGCACATCAACAGTTGGATGTGTCTGCAGTGTACGCGGCGATCAAAAAGGATCGTCCGTGGCCACAATTTTCCCTCCCCGGATCTTAAAGATCTGTAATTGGACGGACACGGGATAAGAAAGTAGAGGCTTTCTCGCGGACGGATAGCAAGGGCTACGTTTCAAGGCAAAAGAGCGAGTGAGTGAGAGAGAGAATGAAAATGAATGACGAATGGAATATGTAAATATATTTAATTTTAATCGTCGTAGAAATATAACAAGCTATGTTTTTTGTAAAAAAAGAATGAATATTGTAAGCGACGAAGGTTAGGCTGCGAGCGCACTTGCCTTTTGCCTTTTGACCGAAAAGGTTGTTTTGAATAAATAATTTTAAACTAAAAAGTTTGTCTACTTTTTTGCACATAAGCTCATAGAGGAGCTACAAACATTAACACATGTTATATTAGAGCCACGAAATCTGAGGTTTTTTTCAAAATGGGACACTTTAAAAAATGAGATATTTTATGCCATCCAGGAGATACTGAGAATAAATGTTAAATATTGAAATATGTTGAGTGATGATATCGATGCATTTCAATTTAGATTTTAATCAATTCTTTTTAATCGCTGTACTTCTTTGTGGATCAAAAATTCGCAGAAATCATAAATTATTATATTTTACAGTATTATTTTATATTAATAATACAACAATTTTTTTAATAGGTATATAATCAAAGTGAATTATATAATTTCCCAACTTTCTTCATCAAGGAAAATTTAATCGAAATTTATATTGAATTTTAATTTTAATCCAAGTAAAATGTGAAATACGAAATTTTAATCCAATAAAGCTCCTCTCGTTTAAATTATTTAATTGCCTCCACATAAACAGCTTTTTTTACAATCCCCGAATAAAACCATTGATTTCCAACCTACGCTCAATATTCAAACAAAGCATCGAACAGTTCCAAGTAACAACTAAAAAAACAGCGGCGAATTTTTAAAGCGCGTAAACACTCCATTCACGTGTAAAGTCAACAACTTTCCCGCGCTAAACTCTTTACCCAACTGCGTCTCACCGTCGTATGATAAGTCTGTCAAGCGCGCGGGGCGTCTTATGCGCCCTCGTTCGTCCGTTTTCATCTGGCCTCGCCTCCTTTCCACAGCCCTTCTCACTCAAACGAAATGAGGAAGAGGATGAGGGGGGAAGTACAGTCGGGCGCACTCGAGCCGATGCAAATGACTGTCCCGCGAAGTACTCGAAAAGGGCGCCGGATAAGAGCTGCAGAAAAGAGGAGGGGGACGGGTATCCTCGTCCTGGAACCCCGGTACTTCTATAATACAGACGCTTACACCCGGCTCTCTTTCCCCTTTTACCGAGTTGAGTGTCAGGTGCGCGCAGGTCCCCGGGATTTCGATAAAACTCCAGACGCGACGTTTTCCTGGCGCGAATGTACCGGGGAGAGAGGAGCTCGCTCTCGATGGGAATTTGACATTTGTATGCAGCTGCTGATTTGCTGCGACGGCGCTAAAACAGTCGCTTAAGGCAGCTCATTGATAAAAAGGAACATTCTGTACTCCGAGACACGTAGTAGCTTCAGTTAAATAAAAAATTTGGGTGCTCAGTCCTAGAGGTTCTTTATTTGATATTTGAAAATGGCTTCCGAAACACGTTTCTTTGGGAACGTGCAGTAAATAAATAAATTTTTAAACGCTTTTATTTGTACACAATTTAATTTTATTATTTACCAATATTAACTGAGACTACAACTGAATTTGCCTAATTGAAACTGTATACTGAAACCCATTTAGAAACCCAAACTCCGACTCTCAATGAATCCGCCAATGATTATCAAATTTCCGGATGTAATAGTTAAGTTTTAAATAGCCATCAAGTTGCCCCGCCCGTCAATTGCCGCCCGGCAATATTTCAAAAGTCATTCAATTATCAAATAGCGGCAAATGAACTAAATCGAATTTGGGCGAACGGGCTTATCCGCATCTCGATAACGATCCGCGTTGCGGCCGTTAATTCTTTTTTTTTCGTTTTTTTTTTTCAACCCGTGGGCGTATAACCGACAAATCCGACAACACGCGAAACGAGCGGCCGATTATTTTTATCTTGAAAAAGCCGTTGATACTTTAAATTACCGCTTACGCGTATACATCCGCGCGTCGCGCGCGCAAGCCGGATACCATCTATCGGGCGTCGATCGCTTAAATTAATTTAACGTTCGCCACGCGCGTTTTAATAAAGCCCCTCTCCCTCTCGGAAAGAATATCAATATCGTCGCGGGGTGCAGTGGGCGTATACATATAATGTGCGTACGCGTGGCGGATGCGCGGTAATGAAACGCGCGGTACCTCCGTGCCGGCGGTGAAACGCGATAAGCGCGCGGCGCTCGGAGCTGGCGAAAAAAAGGCGGAGAAATTTCAAAAGGCACACGCGGGGAGAGAGAGAGAGAGAGTGAGAGAACGTCTCGAGCGGAGGCTTTCCTCCCCCTCGAAAAATAAAAGGCGGCCGGAGAAATTGAGAGAAGCAACGGTATGTAGAGTGAACGGAGGCAGGACGGAATTAGAGAGGGACAAAGAGCGAGAGTAAGAGTGAGAGAGAGAGAGAGAGAGAGAGGGGGGGAGAGGACGCCGAGGCACTCCGACTCGCATTCCAAGCAGACTCGGTGAACCGTGTTCATTATTTTCTCGTTATAAGTTTCTACAACTCGGGCTTGTTGTCGTAACGTTGTTAACGCGGACGCGCCGCGAATTGTTAAACGCGAGAAACGGATAGAGAGAGGGAGAGAGAGAGTCGCAGTGTTAAGCGTCACCCTCCCGCGCGTCACGTGCGGATTCCTCGCTCTTCTTTGCAGCCGCTGTTGCTTTTGTTTCCGCGGCTCCGCTGCTTTTTTTTTTTATTTTGTTTTGTGTTTTTTTTTTCGCCGAGAGCCCGGATTTTCGTAACGAACGAGTGTCGCGCAACTAGTTGCGACCAAGCCCTTGATTCACGAGGTTTATTGCATTGTGTTTCGAGGGATTTTTTATGCGGAATGTATTTCTTGTTCGTTTTTCGCCGCCGCCGCCGCCACCGCGTTTTTCTCCTTTTGAGGAGGTGCTTTTGGCCGGGAGAATTGTTTTGTCGGGCCGCTTTGCTCCTGCTATCGTGCTTTATTAAGGGTAATCCGATTTTCTCTTTTTATCGGGGGCATATTTCTCGCGGATCGGCCGGAGAAACATTGCCGTTGACAAAAACAGAGCTCAGGATTGCTTTCGCTGTAAACCAAATAAAAAAAAAGAAAAAAAAATGGGCCGTACTTTACGTGGAATGAATTTTAACGTAATTACGGTGAGCATTGTGAAGAAAGCGCTAAATCATTTTAGGAAAATGTTGGAAAATCTTTTTTTATGGCATTTCTACGTTTCATCGTCTGTAGTCATGTCTAATGACAGTATTTTACCTCGTGGAAATATATGAAAATTATTCGAAATGGGGCTCAAAAGTAGGGAAAACTAATACTGTAAAATAGTCGTGATAAAACTCACACGTTAAGATACGGGTGAACTATTAGAAAGTAAAAATAAATGAAAAGCTTTTCACTTATGTTGCAGGAAAAAAAGTGATAAAACTGAATGAATGGTTTTATGTAAAAATACGAGGGTTATACATTACAGTAATGAACGTACTTTTTAGCATTAACTTTATACACTGAATGGTATAAATAGAATTAACTTACGAACTCTATAAAATTGATGAAAAGCATTAGAACTAAAACCTTGTTAAAGTTTAATCGCATAACAGAACTCGAATAATCAACAGGATTTGTAATCGCACTTGTTGTTACAATTTCGCAAATCTAAATCCTCGAGGAAATAGCTTAACTCGTTGTTATTAACTGACTGTTTGATATAAACCCTACATAAAAACATGGAATAATTTACGATTCAAAATGCTTCAGTTTTATGAGATAAAAAAAATAATTCTTTGCCACGAAATGAAATAAAAATAATCTGCATATAAATTTCATTAACGCAGATAATCATCTTTATTGACACATAATTTTTTGCATATCCATTTGTACAGCTGCAGAATTACCAAAAATGAATCCCTTTACCCTTTACACGAACTGTTTAATGCAAAACAGACTACATCTCAACCTGCAGCTCCTTAGTAACAAAAATCCTTCGAACCAATCGCTCAGCAGGCAGCGACTCCTGCGTTTGCGCCCTCTTAAAGGTAACTCGCGCGTTCCCCTCCCCCCCACACGATACATGCATACAAAATCAAGATGGGGAGGCCACCGGGAAAGGGGGCCAATGAGCGGTTCCCGAGAGGTCGAGCTTTTCGCGAATTTCCGCGGACCTCTGTTACTGACGTGTTCGAGTTGGTCACGAGCCGGCCCCGGCTAGTTCAGCGGTACGCGAATATTATTGTACGTGGTTATGGCAATGTGCAGATGCGCCCCGTAATTTCGCGGGCTGCCGGAGAGATAATTGCTGTTTGCTCCTGACGTTCGGAGGGGGGGAGGGAGAAAGCTCTCTCTCTCTCTCTCTCTGTGCTCTCTCTGGCGCGCGCGGAAGTTGGCTCTCGCTCCCCGCACCGAACGCGACTGCGAAAGAGAGATGGAGCAAGGAGTAAGCCCCCCCCCCCCTCCCACCTCACCCCCCGGCAGCGACGATTGACAAACGGCGCTCAATACGCGCAATCTCGGTCAGCGCTGATGCGCCAATTAACGAGTGCTCCCTTGATAAACTGTAATCCCTCGCTAGACCCGGAATTCGAGCGCTTTGCCGACGTCGATTTCGATTTATCTGCGCGAAAGCTTTCTTTTTTTGCGGGAGGGATTCTTACTTCGCGGGATAAATGAAATAAGATTTTACTCGATAATAGAATTATTATTATTATTAGGATTATCATAGTTCATCGTTGGTTCACTTTATTTTAAAATATTTGAAAAAATTAAACCGATATTCTTTTTTAATTCGCTGCTTGGCGAAGTAAATTTGCTTCTCTTATCAACAAGAAATATTAACCGTAAAAAATGATAAATTATTATAAAAGTCAATTTTAGAAACTGAAACATTTTTCTCCTCTATTAAATGCATTACTTTTTTTAAACTGAATTAAATTGATGCTGTCACTTGAGACAGCTTAAAAGTCTCTAGATAATGAATAATTTAAAAGATTGAAATCTAGCTTAAATATATAAAGTTTACAATAAATAATAGTAAATGTGTATATAGTAATAAACTGCAGAGACCACAGAACATAATGATTGTCACCTTCTGAAAACGACCTCACTTAAAATAAATCATAAAAAATAGCCCGGCAAATGAAAAAAGAAAGCAAAGCATCGGGCAATTTCCCATACGGCGCTATTTGTTATACCCTTCCGTCCGACGTTGTTTCCATTAAAGCGCTCCTCCGCAAACAAAGAGCGACCCTCCGCCGTCCAATAAAGAGTTCCTCTCAATAAAACGTTAATTTTCACGGTCAAGCAAATGCCCGCGACCTCCCCTCTCCTCTCGAGCCCCGCTTGTCTTTCTCTTCTTTCGACAAACACACACTGGATGGAAGGACGTTTGCTCCGCGGTCCCTTCGATCCATGCAAACCGGAAGCGTGTGTGCCGCGGGAGAGAGAGAGAGAGAGAGAGGCGGAGCAATAAGCCCGCCGTCAGGGACAAGCGCCGGTCCCGCAGCGATCTATTACGGGGGGCCATGAGAAGAGTGAGCCTGACGTACGTAGATACGGATGTGTATGCAAACGGAAAAAGAACCGGCTCCTGCTTCGATTTTCGCAGGCGCGACTCGAGCTCTTTCTCTCTCTCTCTCTCTCTCTCTCTTTCTCTCTCCTTCTCTCGGTCTCTCTTGGCGGGTTTCCTTCTTTTGTCTTATGTTCCCGGTACGGGGAGTTTATCTGAAAAGAGAATGTTTGAAGCCCGCGTTTTTTGCTCGCGGTTCTGTTTTAAAGATCGCATTAGCGTTTTTCTTTCGGAATTTTAAGCGAAAATGTCTTTTTGGATGTTTCTGCGGAGGAGGTTTTCGGTAAAAAACAGATTTTTATATAAGGAATTTGAATGCAGGATTTCGTAAAGTGAATGAACAAAACTAGTTTGCGAAGAACGTTATCCTTGGTGGCGAGGTTTTTATTGTGCCAAGGATATAGTGATTTTTCATTTTTCGAAAGGGAAGGAAATATTTATTTTAATTTTTTGTGAGCGTTTATCAGATTTTCAAATGTACAAATTTAAGCTTATATTAATCATTTATTAAGTATTTTCTAAAATACATTTTTAACAAAAAAAGTAGTTTTTAAAATGTTTTTATAGAATCTTGTTATAAAAAATTTTGTTTTAAATTCATTTGATGAACTACAAAGTATCTTGACAAGACTTCTTGTATAAAACGTAAATCATCACATACTTCGTTAATTTATACAGTAATCAATTTTCAAATTTTTATTGTATTTTTATTAAAAACTTCAAATAAGCACTTTCTACGTTTTCAATTTCCTGTTATGCCGCTTCGAGCTATATAAAAATATTTGTCCACCTAAAAAATGTACAGTAGAAAGCAATAAAATTTTTATCCTTCCTTTACTTTGGAAACATTCGAATATTTTGATAAACGTACCATCGAAAAATCCAACTTGCGAATAAAAATACGCGCCGTTCGAGCGCCGTTCCCCCGCGGTTAATTTATATTTTCCTTTGCATTTGAAGAATGTCAGCGGGATTCACGTGACAATCGCAGCCGACAGCGGATCCCAAGAAAGGTCGGCGGGGAGGGCAAAAAACAGCAGCCTCCGGAGAAAGAAACGCGGAAGAAGCGGACGGGCGGAGCGGCCGACAACTTAGTACAAATAGCCGTGGCCGAGGCGTTTAGCAAATTAAAAGTTAATGTAGTATAAGCGATCCCGTCGCGAAATTAATTCATGAGCGAACTTGGGGGTTCCGCAAAAGCAGAAGCAGCAGCAGCGGCGGCGGCAGCGACGGGAGGAGGCTCCGCGCGCGAGCCGTAAGGCAAACCGCGGTCAATTCTCATCTTTCTCCCGACGGCGGGCGTAGCCCCTCGAGCTGTCTTTGCTCGCCGCATACCACGCTCGTTACAAAACTTAAATTGCTCCACATCGAAAGTTAACTTGTTCATTCTTCGAAGCCCCGCCGTCGCGAATTCCTCCGCCTCTCTCTCTCTCTCTTTTCACCCCCTTGGCTTTTTTGTTCGCAACCTTCCTTTTTTTGCTTCATCCCCCTCCACCCCTCCGCGGAGGCATTAGGGGAGGTCGGCGCGGAAGCACGCCGCGCTTCCTCGGATTGTTTTATTATTACGCGCGAAGAGGAGGAAGCGCCGAGAGAGAGAGAGAGAGGAAGGGAGAAACAATGGGGACGAAGCCGCGCGGAAATTTGTCTCGGAGAAAAAGGAGAGCGAGGACTGCCTTTAGTAGGCTGGTAATAAATGAAGCCGCCTCCGCCGAATTTGACTTTTGCCTTTTTAGTGGTGGAGAGAAGTGCGTCGGGGAAAATTGCCCCGTGGGGCGATGCGAGTCGAAAGTTTCAATGGTTTTTAAAAGTGACAAGCGAATTTTAAAGTAGACCAGGTGTTTTTTTTTCTTCTTGACGATGTACTGCATAATTTAGGGAGCATTTTTCACGGGGAAAAAAAAGTGCGGCTCCGAAAATTTCAAGGTCTCGTTCACTGAATTTATTATATAATTTTTAAGGTATATTTACTCTGTGTTCTACGTGAAAGTTTTGGAAAAATTTAGTATTATGTTATAAAAGTATAAACACATTTTTCAGAAAATCATTTTCAATAAATTTAATCCGATATTTAATTAAAAAATATTCGGCACAATCGAAGGTTGAAACAACGAAAATGTATTAATTTCTTTTGTACGCTTTAATTAACAAAATACATTGTTCGAGATGAATTTTCAGCGACCCAAAAATATTTCTCTGCGAAACAAACTATATCGTGTCGGTGTATAACTTTTAACATTAATTTGAAACACGCATTCCAACAAATTTCCAACTTCAATAACAAACGTTAAATCTCCAATTTTCATTTTTCAAAACGAGCGCAATTTTTCTTAACGAGGCTCGCTAAAAATTTCGCCCAAAAAAACTTAGTTGAACAATTGTTGAAAAATATTTCGAAATCCCCGCTAACAAGCGACGTCGCTTGCGATTTCCCGCACCGATTCGCTTATATGTATTCAAAGCTAAATTCCTCCAACATTCAATTTCGCATGTAGGGAAGATAAAGAAGCTCGAAAAAGCCAAGCCAGTCTCCGGCAATTTCTCGGAAGAATCGGAACTCGCTGGGAGCTGATATCGGTAAGTTTCTCGTCGCGCGACAACCTAACCTATAAATCGTTTCGGGGCGCGTGCCTTCTCCCTCTTGCTCTCCGTGAATATTCGCTCTCCGGCATTCCGGGGGGAATCGTCGATATCGCACCGAGCCGCGCGGACGGCTGGCACGTGAGACAGGGAGACTCCGCTTGCGTGTGTGTGTGTGTGTGTGGAGAGAGGGAGGCTGGCATCGACGTATTGGTGAGAAAGTCGAGGCGCTCTCTCGCGAGGGAGAGCTTACGAGAGAAACGCCGGCCGAGAGCCATACCGGCAATAAAATCACTTGTTGGATTTCCGACTGGGAGAGCGCGAGCTACTTTCTGGACCTGATTTACGCCGCTACTTCTTGCGCGAGGTTATCTTTAGTTTTCCGGGCCGGGCTTTTCGTTGAGTTTTTCACTTCTTCCTACTTTATGAGCGATTGTCGCCGGAGGAGCGGACGTGTAAGTTACTTGGGAAAGTTTCTCAGTTACGTGTTTGTCAAACGCGAGGCTTAATTGCGAGCTCATTTTCCGGAGGTTGGTTTCACGGGCAGATATTCTTGGGGATTCTCGACTTGTTAATGTGCGATAGATGGCTGGAGAAATAATGCCTGCACGCAACGTTATCAATTAGTCAAATGCACTAATAAGTCTTGACATGCGTGCAATACACGATGTGAACCGTGTACATAAGATTGTCATTTGCAACTTCGATGTGGAACAGGCTCTTACGATAATTAAGCCACTGCTAAATCTGTTATATGGAAGCAAAAAGCGGTCGTTAATAAGTTCATTAACTCGCGAGGGGTATATCAGAAACGAGGTCTCCAAAATTCATTAGTCAAACTATTATAGTCGAAAACTTTTGATAACGTAAGCCTTTAATTCGAGTTTACGGTATTATTACAGTATTATTACTGGATCACCCAATTATTTCATAACATCAACCACCGCAGCAGGAAATACTCGTTCGCGCTCGCGAGAAACATATCGGCCACATTAACAAGAGAAGAAAGCAACGCAGATCGATATATAAAAACAGAAGGGACAGCGAGTGGTTCATCACTCGGGGCAGCGGCGGCGGCGGGAGGAAAAAAAGGAAAAAGAAGCAGGCGAACTAAACGAGCCACAATTACTCGGGCAACAATACCGAATTTCGCGTGACTTTCAAAGATAGCCGGGCGTGCCTCAGGCTCGGAGGCAATGAAATTCTCCAAGTTCCCCGTTCTCGCCTCCGACGCGGGCTTATACGCCCTTCCCCCCCGTAAACGTTAGTGATCGCAAATCACTCCCTCGTCCAAATCGGCGGCAATCGATTAAGAGCGCCTCCTATATACGCTCATCTGCACACAGGATCCCTCCTTCCTCCCTCTCTCTCTCTCTCCCTCTGTTCTTGGGTCTATACTCGGCAACAAAGCGCCGGGGGAAGGAAGGAAGGAAGCAAGGCGCGCGTCGGCGGCGGCGGCGGCGGCCCGCCCGCGGCGCATTATTCTGTTTTAACGGAATTACTACAAATTGCGCAGATATATCATGGTTATGCTATTGCGGCCGGCTGGGCTTATATTGCGTGCTAAGCGACCTCCGAGGAGGAGCCGTCGAGCAATTTGCGCCAGAGCCAGTAGTGCAGATTGCGGATAGTCCGGCGTTGGCTTCTTTTTGCGGCGCGCGGCTCTCTCTCTCCCTCTCTCTCTCTCCAGCCCGCCTCCCTTAGTTTTAGACGTTATGACTTCCGCGAGCGATGTGCCCCCCCGGTTTTTGCGCCGCCCCCCCGTTTGCCGGTTGATGAAACTTGGACGCGCGCCGTGCGCCTCAATGAGGATTACTTCAAGGTTACGCCGAGGAGGGGAAGGCTTGTTAGCGCTGGCTAAGCGAGCAATTACCAAGTTTTTGCTGAATGTCTCTAAGGAAGATTGCGCGCGACCCTTTCTTCGCTCCGGGGCTCTTCCCGGGGGTATGAATAGAAAGTTTTTAACGAAAATAGTACGCAATCCTCTTATGCTTGATGAAAAAATGTCGGAGGCGAGTCTGCCTTTCCTCTTGCTTTTCTGGTATTATTAAAGGCAACGGCATCAAGAGTCGTTTTGGATCAATGTTACTTGTTCGTATGAACATTTAATTTGAGGTATTGATTGCGAAAGTGAAAAACCAAAGGGGTCAAAATTCCGAATGTTGAAAGTCAAAAGGTACGATGCTGTAAATATTAAAAATTAAATGGTCAAACATTTCGAAAATCTAATTTGAGAATGTTTTTGTAACAAAGGTATTTAGCTTCGAAATTTGAAAATGAAAAGGGGTCAAAATCCCGAATATTGAAAGCCAAAAAGTGCATTACTACAAATATTAAATATATCAAATGTTCAAAAATTTCGAAAATGCAGATTCCGAAAGTTTTATATGATCTGGTACATAATTACGAAAGTTAAAGTGCAAAAGACTTAAAAAACTAAGAATTCCCTAACAAATTTTATTTCGCGAAACTATACGCATCGCCAAGTTTTGAGTGGCTGATTGCGATATCCAAGCGTTGCGCATCGTAGTTTTCGAAGTCTACTTGTCGCTTCACCTTGAACGTAGTATCTCTCACCGGGTCACGGATGATAATATCCAGGTGTTGCACTTCGCAGCTTTCGGGGTCTAGGTGTCGATTTAAGTCGAGGAGGCTATATCCGAGTACAAGGTAGCCGATGATCATCCAGGTCCAGGTGTTGCGCTCCGTTTTGGGGTCTAGGTGCGCGCAGAAAGACGCGCAGATCTTAGAAAATGGGCAGTCAGGCTAGTCAGCTAACCTTATACATATAAAAAAAGAATACACAAGACTATTGCTGGCTTGCCGGCAAGCCGGCGTATCATACCAACGCTTCTAATCACCCAAGTTGCATCCGCGATTGCTAAGGAAGGTACACACGTTACCAGTTTTATTAACACTTCAAATAATAATATTTATTTACTATATTGGTAAAAAAATTATTTGTGTTAAATGCGAAATGTATTCCGTTTAATTCGGTTTACAAATTAATTTGTCCGTCATAGATTTCATGATTAATTAAATTCTCATAGATTAACAAACATATGCAACTTAATGCTAATCGGATTGCAAATTTCTATATTTAAATGTTTAAAATTACGTAATTACATCACTGAACACACATAATAATACAATAGTTGTTATTATGAAACTATTGTACTGTTTAATAGCATTCAATGATACACTCAATAAATACACGTATAAACTTACAAAACAATCATCAGATTTGTACTTAAGCTCAAAATACGATCAAGATAAAAAAGAAAAAACTAAAGTTCAACAAATTCCGGCAAGAAAAAGGACGGCAAATATTTCCCAGCCTCGAATATGTTCGAAAAAGCCGTGCGCCGGTTCGCCCGAAATATCTCGCCGTCAAGAAACTGATTAGTGGCCGTGTTTATGCTCGTTACAGCTCGGTTCACGCCCTCCTTCGGGCATTATTCACCGTTTCGCTCGCGCGCTTTTCCCTCGCGCGCCCTCTTATCCCGCGCGCTCTTCTTAGCCGGTTCGAGCCCGCAAGACACGGTCCCGACGCACTATTAATAATGCCATACCTCAATTTTCGCCGAGGGACAGTCTCGGGTTTTCTCTCTCCTTTTCGAGCTCGGTCGGGCTTGAAAAATTTAGGGCTCTAAAATCTCGGCGCGATGTATTTGCAGAAATTTTATAAGCGCGCGAACTTTAATTATTTAGAAGGTTAAAAAGGCCACGCAATCGTTTGCAAGCTCTTCGGCGAATGTTTCAGTATTATAGAATTTAAAATAGCGCCAGTATATCGAACATGTAGAAATAAACTGAAATCAAATATGCACGTGACTTGGATTCAAATACAGATCAATAACACTGCACGCTTTTTAATAATTCTATCTTGCATTTGTGAAAGTATAAAAGACATAATATACCCATCGCGTAGTTTGATAAAATTCGAGCCTCCGCTCTCACTTTCCCACCCGGATCATAAGGTGATGCAGTTCAGTTCGAAATTTTCATTTAATGAAATCCGTTACTCCCCGGAGTATCCTCCTTCCTCTCCCCCTTAGCTCCTCCCGAGCTCTTTTTTTTCTCCTCGGCTCTCCGTTCCGCGACTCGACAGCTGATCGATGACGCGGCAAGCGGAGAGCTATGAGCGACGCCATTGCCGAGATAAGTTGCAAAGAAAACAGATTAACCTCCCGCGAGCGGAAGCCCGAGTAACTTACAAATCATTCCTCATTATGCGCCTTGCGGAGGTATAGGGAGACTGGGAGGGGGGAGGGGGAGCGGAGATTCCCTTCCCGGACTATGAGCTCTCGGGATAACTTTACGGATCGCTTGGGAATGCAAAATGAAAAGTCCCCCGGGCTGATTGAATTTTTGCGTTTGCCACGAGAGGAATTGTGCGTGCCTCGCCTTTGCGCCGTTGCTTTTTCCTCGGGAGCGCCGGAATTCTGCTTATTAAAATTGTTCGCCGGTGTTTTATTTCGGGGAGGCGAATTTCTCTCCCAATTCGCAAAGATCGGCAGTTGTTTATCCGCGCCGATTTCGGGCGAAAAAATGCCCTTTTGCCGTTCCGTGCATTTAAAGAAAACGAAATAACCGGCAAATATTTGCTCGAAATAACGACGTTATCAAAGCTTTGAACCTTCGATACCTCCGCGAGTCGAAATTCCAAGTCCCCGCGCGAGCAAATAAATCGCGAGTCAGCAGAATGCTTAATCGAATCACCCAATTTTCGTCAGAAGCGCATACATAAATCACGGCCGGGTGTACACAGTCGGCTCCGCGGCGGTAAAAAGATGTGCGCGGGAAAATGGGAAAAAATAAAAAAAAAAAGAGTAAGGGAAGGAGAGAGAGGCACCCTCTTCAATCATTCGCGCGAAATAGCGCGTCGTATTACCTCGGCGCTTGGCGGCAAACAAATCTCGCGGTGCCGTAGTTCCACTTGTCGAAAGGCACGATAAACATAAAATACACCGACAGCGGGGAGAGAGCTCGAGTTAGCAGCGAGAGGGAGAGAGAGAGAGAGAGAGAGGAGTGTAAAGCGAGACTCTTGTGTGGGGGGCGCATAGCGTCGCGTGCACTAAAGGAGGAATCTTCGAGCTTCTTCTTGCATGCGCTCACTCCATACACACTTTGTCTCTTGCCGTCTCGCTCGCTCCGCCGGGCCGCCGCCAGTGGCACGTTGTAATAATACGTAATATCTTTACTGTTTTAGGCAGCCGCTCGCGCATTATTCGGATGCCGGGCGTGCCTTGGAAGTTTAATTTCGAATCGTATTATATCCCGAGAGCGAGGCGAGCGAGCGAGAGAGCCGCCCAGAATGAGAAAGACGGATAGCGCGAGAGAGAGAGAGAGAGAGAGAGAGAGAGAGGAAGTCGGGCATGGAGCCAGGGAGTTTCGGACGAGCCGACTAAAGGCACAGACGCACGGACAGAGGATAGGCGAAGGCGAGCTGCTCGGGAAAAGCCCGAGCAAAGCACACCGGGGCGAATAGACGGGAGAGACGGAGCTCGGCGGCGAGCGAACGAAGACGGGGGGGCCGAGAGAGAGAGAGAGTATGAGAGGAGGATGCGGAAGTGCGCGGATATGAGGCCGCAACTATATGCGCCTCTGGCGGCTCCTGCTGCCGCGCGAGCGAGCCTCCGCATCTCCGGGCGAGCGAGAGAGAGAGCAGCTCCCCGAGAATTTACAAAACAAACGAGCTGACGCCGAGTCGCGCGCTGCCCCGAAGCCGCCTCGGCACGATAATACGAGATTTTTATTTCACCCGCGAGGGCCGAGGGACTCCGTTCTCCGGGGTGTTTTGTTTCGGCCGAGATTCGGCAGGAGTGCTTCGAGATTTACGCCGGGGAAATTAGCTTACTTCTTACTTCGAGTATAATGTTAATTTCATTGGATCTGCGACGGGTAATTAAGAATCTTATGAATATTTGAGAGTTTGCGTTATGCTTACCAAACTTGGCTGCATAATGAGGTTTTGGAGGTTGAAGTCACGGGACTCTAATCTCCGAAATCATTCTTCGCTCTGAATAATACTTGCCTGTTTAGTTTAAGTTTTTTAGAAAAATAAATTCTATCTGCATCGCCACTATCGAAAAGGGCGAATTACACGAAACGTACATAATCTACCTTTGCACTCGGTTAATCGCTTTATTTTGCATCGAGCAAACCTACACGTCCCGTCTGTATGCACCTCATACCCCGACGTCGGTTAAAATTGATTAGAATTTAAAATTATATTCTGCTTTGTGACACGTGATTGACGCGAACCGGGCTAAGCTTTAAGTACGCGCCGTCTGACCAAACCGGGACGTTACCTACTAGCTATTAATAATCCCTCGGCTCATCGATAAAGCAAATCCCGCGTCCGGCGCGCGGCGCTCCTTCGAAAATCCGAAAAAAAAATAATAATCGAAAATCAGGCGCGCGTCGACGGGGAGAGAGAGAGAGAGAGAGAGAGAGAAGAAATAAACAAAGCGCAGCGCGCGCGTCCGTCCGTCAGCGCGGCGCGGAGGTTACACTTTATTTTCAATTTTCGCGTTGACGGCTCGATTGGTTATCTCGCATACGCGAGCGTTCGGCGCGGGGGGATATATGTTCTCGGGCGGGTATATCCGCGCGGAGCGGATTATCATCCGACAAGCGTGACAGGTTATTTTTTGGATTATACGGATTGTCCTTTCCGCTCGCGCTCTGTTCGTCCTCTCTCTCTCTCTCTCTCTCCGTTTTTTTTCATCCCCCCCGGGGGTTGCATAGCTTGTCGGGGCTCTCTCCTCCGCGGGGGAGCTTTTAATTTTTGCTAATACCGCGTCGACGATCATTGAGCGGCAGCCGGAGCAGGTATGTATCGATTGCCTATGGCGGTGAAGGCTTGTGATCCACTTGCTGGTTTAAGGTGCGGATCGTGTTACTGTGAATTAGGCGGTGTGCTGCGTCGCCTAATTCCGCGATCATGTCGGTTGGAGAGACTGGTATTATGTTTTACTGTGCGACGTGAATGTTTCTATTTAGTTTCTTGTGAGATATTATTATTTATATTTTGTTGATCTAAATGTGAGCTATAAAAGTAATCTTTTTATCGTACCTTTTGTGAGCTGTAAAAGTGACATTTCATCGTTTATAATTTGTCGACCTAACACTAGGAAACTAAGAGAAGTTATTTATGTAAAGGAAATTCTTCGCTTCAGCAGATAAGACAATGCATTAATAATCCTTAAAACAATTTTAAAAACAGAAATTGTACATAAATTATATAATGCGCTTAACTTCAAGAATAAGAAATGTAACAATAAATATTTTAGCGGAATTTTTTATCAACGACTAATTAAATTGTAAATAAGACACTGACATCTGCTTTATAATTATGCAAAGATCATTAACCGCAATTTTCATTCTCTCCAATAAAATTTTTATTAATATAAGAGCGCTCATAAAATTCTAGACACTGGATAAATCCTGAATTAAACATCTGCTTACCGAGAACAGCAAAAGCAAAAAGACAAACCAATTTCCTGCGAAAAAAACATAAAAAAAAGACCACCCTCAAAAATAAGAAGGCGCCAATCGTTTCCTCCGTCCTGAGCTCGTTCGATATCGAATAACGTGCCGGAATGTTTGCGGCTTACATATTACCGTCGCGCGTCTTCCGCCGCTATTCCGTAATTACTTTTCTGCAAACAGAATCGAACGTGGTTACGGGTGGCCCCGGCGGTAAATTAAATTGAAATCCAACCGCGCGCCTCTCGGTCCGCGGGCGCATTATTCAGGAGCGAGAGAGGCTCGGGCAATTGTAACATTAACCCCGAGAGCCGGGGAGGACTCTCGCCCCGACGACGGTGCACCGGTGCTGCGGTGTATCGGCGCACAAAGCGTTCCGAGCGCGACTACCACAATTAACGCCGTCCCCGCTTTCTTGCCGCGTCCCGCGCGCCGCCGGCTTCTGATCTTCCGTTCTTCTCGGGCGAGCTCTCTTAATTGATCGCTTCGCCTCTCTGTGTCAACTCGCTGCTGCTCTGGCTTCGGGAGGTGGGAAAGAGTTTGCCGTGGGGATTATGGTTTGCTTCTCGTGTGTTTGCGGAGGTATAGAGAGAGAGAGAGAGCTGATCGATTTTGTAAATGGTACTTTAAAGATTAAAAAAGTATTTTTAATATAATGTTAGTATATACGAAAAATAAAAAAGTTTGTACTTTTTACTTACATTGTGATATTTTTAATAGAAATATTTTGCAACATAAAGTGTTTGCAACCCGTATAGTGATACCATAACAAGTTTATCTTTATTTTTGTCGCACAAATATGACTTGTATTTTATCATTTGCGAGTCCCGCGAATTAAGGAAATCTTATTTCAAAAAACTATGTATAAATAATTTTACAAATAAAAGAACACCAATAAAAAATCTGTAAATCATGCTATCGTAAAAAAACATGCACGTATAACACACAGTGCCGAAACCAATTTCCAAAATCGCTCACTTCGCCAAAAATCAACACCGATTTTTCCGGCAATCTCATCCCTTTTTCCTCCAGAACGTACCAATCTCAAGCTAGCAGAGGAGCTCGGGAAAGAAAATTCGCCGGCCGACAAGTTCCCGCTTTTGGCGGACTAAAGGCGCGGCTAAAACGCACCCGAGCAAGAGAGAAAGAGAGGAAAAAAGAAAGGAGGGCGGGTCGATTAAAAACTCTGATGAAGGAAGTAAAGCACTAAAGCGCTCCATCGGCAGCCGCGCCGCCGCTGCTGCTGCTGCTGCGCGAAAGTGTGCTACCAGCGGTAAAACGACGTCACGCCGCGACGGCCGTCTACGTCGTTTCCCCCCTTCCGTCCGATATACTTCCTTTTTTTCTCGTTTCGAGAATGAGAGGAGGATTCATGAACATCGGATATGGCGAGAAAAGCAAATGGCCGTTGCCCGCTCGCGGGAGTAAAAAGCCCCGAAGCTCCGCACAAAGTCGATGCCGAAGCGGGCGACGAGCGGGGGGAGGGAGGAGGAAGGGGGAGAGAATGGAAGGCTAAAGACAGAAGGAGAGAAAGCGAAGAGCTTGCGAGAGAGCGTAGAAAAGCTCAAGGTGCCGGAACTCGAGGTAAGTGTAGTTTCCGGTGCCATTACCAGGAGGAGCAAGCTCCGTTACCCTCGCCTGCACATTGCCTCTTCGTTTCTTCTTCTACACTTCTTCCCTCCTCTCCATACGGCCCCTATATATTCCTCGGGCCCCCACTTTCTTTTCCGCTCTCTTCGACTGCCGCTCACTTCTTTTTTCTATTCTCGTTTCAGATCCCCCCCCCCCCCCCCGCCTCTCGTGCGAGTTTCCCAGTCAAGATTAGGGCGAGCAAAAGCGAATCGTGGCCATTACCGGATCCAACCCTCGAGACTCGGATTCTGCGGCTTCAACTCGCTCCTGCCCCCCGGCCCCCTCTTTTTCTGCCTTCTTACTCCCCGTTTATTTCTCTCTCGCTCTCCTTTGTTGAATCGATTTGGAATTGAGCCACGACTTCAGGTACAACCCCCGCCGGGAGAAGCGAGCGGCCCTCGGCTGCAGCGCCGACAGACAGATCGGTATCCGCCCGTTGCCCGTAGACGCTTTCCATATTATTTGGGAATTGTCGTGTTACTGATCGAAGAGGGAAGAGACGGACAGGCGGACTGGCGGGAGAAAAGGAGTCGCTGCCCGTCGTTGCAGGCTTGTGGGTCGTGGAACCGATCTTTTGACTTTTCATTCCGTATCTCTAGTTGATCGTAACGTACAGCTTTGCATCAAAATTTAAACGTCTTCCAAATAATTATTTATAATAAGTATGTAAGTAAGTAATAGCTAACACCAGTTGTAAATTATATTAAGATTAGCCAAAGAAAAACCTTCCTATAATATCCATTTCCCAATGAACGGATTTTTTTTTTATTTTCCAGATACACGAGAACCGTTTGATCGAGCTCCTTGAAAATAGCTACGAAGATAATAAAGCTATCTTGCCCAAAAGGGAAAATCACGTTCCTCCACCAGCGGCGCACCGAGTAAATAACCAAAGAAGCCAGTCCATCATTCCGCGAAGAAAATCCATCGAGCGCTTTCCCGTACAGCATCCGAGTGGACGTTCACCAATAGCCTTACCCCAGCTCTCTCTCTCTCTCTCTCTCTTTCTATCCTGCAGCCTCGACGGTTCCTCCTCCCGGTTCGCCATTGGCATTTCGGCGCACGTAGCTCATTTTTATTTCGAGTCCCTCTAATAAAAGCCGGGGCTCGCTCTAATTTCGTTCCGGGCCGCGACGCCGCCGCCGGCTGCTGCCGCCGCTGCCGCTGCGGCTGCGTTCGTTTTCGTGTTCCTCGCCCACGCGCAAATCACGTTTGCCCCCGGCGAGGCTCTGACGGATGTCCCGGGCGCCCGCCGTTCAGTAGGAACGTGCCACTTGGCCGATTCGCGCGGCCAATCATGTCAATCGAATTTATCAACGACGGGCAGCCTTCGTCGTTTTTCTTCGCGCGCCGACGAGAGAGGAGATAGGGGGGAAGGGGGTGGAAGAGAGCGGGGCGCCTTTGACGCGCGCGAGTCTGTTTCGAGGAGCAGAGGCGAAGCGGTTTCCTGACGTGAATTAATATCCATTCGAGATGTTATGCATTGTTTGCTGATCGACGGGTTTGAAGCCTCCGACATGGATACGCTCGGGGAATAACGATGACGGGAGGATATCGTAAGAAACGGAGGTGGATTTTCGAGAATTGATAATGAAGGCGGCGAGATAAGTTGATTTTATTTGGCAATCAGAGTTTGGAATTTTGTTTCGATACTTATTTGCCAAAATCAGAAAAGTTTCGTACACGGAGAGAAGCGTTTTACGAAAAATTACTATAATTTTCAGTAACTCGAGGACAGACTTTGAGTTAGGATGAAAATTACTATACTTTATATTAATTTTTGTTCTATTTTTAACAATTTTTATTAAAAGTTTAGCAAAAATTACCAAACGTATAGTAAATTTTTACCCTAATTCAAAGTCTGTCGAGTTACTGACGAGTATAGTAATTTTTCTTAAACATTTTGCACATTATTATATCAAAACGTAAAAAAGTACCTAGAAAGGAACAAGTTTTATCAAAAGAATCTGTTTAAATACTCTAATGCATTTTTTCTTCAAAAATAGCACAGCTATTCAGTTGGAAAAGCTTAAAGAAGTATAAACAGGCTCTTAGAAAAATTAGCTCCAACACCCGAAAACAAGTGCAAATGCTCTCAGTCCCTTTCACGTGGTAATTACACGTGATTTGCACGGAGTGAATTAGCGGCGCAACATAATGAGCCTTACGACACACACACGCACACGGATAAAAGGCGCCCGGGACTGAGGGATGAAAAGCGCGAGAGAGGGAGAGAGAGAGAGAGAGAGAGAAAGAGAAAAAAACTGCAAAAAAAGTGAATGAGCCACCGAGTCGTAGGAGCCTCCGAGAGAGAATTTCCCACATGCCAGAGAGAGAGAGCGAGGATAAGAGAAAGAGAGAGTATCTCTCTTACGACGCTCTGCGGGCCAGGAAAATTTAAATTCAACCTGACACGTGAAACGAATAGGACTTGCTAATGCGTCGGCCTGTGAGAGGGACAGAAATGCAGGGGAGAGAGAGAGAGAGAGAAGAGCCCAATTCGCTTCTAGCTTATTTTGCTTTGCTGGCTTTCATAACGAGGAAATCCTTAGTTTGCATAGGAGACTGCTGAAAATTGGGCTGGTTTTGTAGGTCAGGTTTCTTCATAACTAAGGACATTAATCCTTGCTCCCAGCAATATTGATCCTTCCGTACTTTGCCTTTACATATATTTAACTCCAAAATACAATAATATAATAGGGTTCAAGGAAAGCTCTTTTCTTACATTTAATACAATGTAATGATCAATAATTTATTCGTATAAGAATTATTATACAAAAATAAAGAAAATTTTTTCAATATATCATTTGATAATATATAATATTAAAAATGTCAATTTTTTTTTTAAATCTAACCTTAATTGATAACCATGTGGCTGCAACTTTAATTCTTAAGGTAGGTCGAGCGCTACGCAAATTACTGCAGAATTATTTAAAATTGAAAAGAATCTTTCTTTAAATAAAAGTCATCTCCTTAACAAATCTTAGGTCAGGTTGCTGAGCAAATATTTAAGAAAAAATTATTCAAAGTTCGGTATTTTAACACAGGTTCTTA
>UCOM01003050.1:0-20544 GCA_900474385.1 Ormyrus pomaceus | reverse complement strand
AAAAATCGATTTTTCTCAGATTTTTGCTAAAAGAGCACATAACTTTTGAAAAATCGAGCGTTAGGCCGAACGGACGCGGCTTCCTTCATATTTTAACATTAAAAAACATATCCCAAAGTTACAAGAAAATCCATTACACAAATGTTGTACACTCTCCTTGTAAGTAAAATCTAATAAAAATTAATATGCTTACTCTGTTTGCTCTGGCGTCGTAGTACGTCCAAAATAATCAAAACCAATGCTAAACCATCTATAAATATCGTTATGTATATCAAAGAATTTATCGCAGATTTGCTGAGGAGTCATTTTCTCTTCCAAAGCTTTAGCTTCTGTGGCAGTACCATATTCGTCAGTTCCACTAAAAATAATGCCACAAATATTTAGATTCTTATTCTACTGAGACCAAGAATAATTTATAGAATATAGGATAAGTGAATACATACCTAATATAAAGTGTATTGTAATTCCTTTGCCGACAATATCTGAAAGCAAGAATCCATGAAATATACATGCAACAATATTATATTTAAATGAATAGTTTTAAATTAATAAGATGCGAACCTTGCAAAAATATCTGCTGAAAGCACACAACCAATTATGTTTCCTAAGTGAGGAACATTATTTACATACGGTAGAGCTGAAGTAATTAAGACATTCTTCTCTCCTTTTTTAGGCAATCTAAAATAAACATAATTAAATTTCTTCTAAATGGTCTTGGGATTTTGTAATAATAATAAAATTAATTTTACATACACAGGATATTGTGAATCTTTCACAGAAAGATACTTTTCTGAAGTCCAAGCATTTTTAACAAAATTAATTTCCTCCGGAGTAATTACCTTATCTTCTTTTTCTTCGGTAGGACTCATCTAAAAACATCAGTATTTACTTTTAGTGACTTTCTAAACTTAAAAAATAAAACACATAATTATATATTAAGTCTCACATCATCTCCTGATCCACTGTGGGGTTTGCCAGCTCCAGTGTATGAATTTAAAGGAAACCAAGATGCTGTATTAAGAGAAATAATTGCTTGAATACCCCTTTCTAATTTCATTTTCTTTAATGCTTTTTGAACAACGGGTAAATTTTGTATCCGCTTCAGCCATTGATCAACATTGACAAATTCTTTAGAAATAACTTCACCTATTTCTGTAACAACTACTGTACACCACAAAGTTGTCCAAATACATCCATCCACTACTGTTAAATTATTCTTATCCTGATAGAAATTATTTTCCATTTTCAATTAATCATATATAGTTCACTTACAGTTTAATATTGAACGTATGAGATGGTTTCTTACCTCAATTAAGTACTGTTTATCTTTTAATGCTGTATTTAATTCTTTTAAAAGAGACCATATTCGAGGTTTATGAGATACATCTAGTTTTCCAGATCCACCAAATGCAACTATTGCAGGCTACAACAAAAACATCACTTATAAGCATTATAACCTTTTTTATTATAAAGATTTCAAAAACCTTAGAAGAACTAGAATATTAGACATATGAAAAATTTCTTTAAGAATTAGAATATGTAACAATTTAATAAAATAAAATATCTTTGTACCTGCAATTGAGAAACATCCCATTCGAGCCATCTGTTAGCAAGAATGATATTTTCTACACTGACTGGTGCAATATACTGTACTGCTGCACTTATGCTAAAAAGACTTTCCTCTGCATTAGTATCTCTCTTTAATATTGGTAAACGATTCAACAAGCTCTCTAAAAAAGAAATGCATGTTAATTAGCACAATGACTGTACTAAGCATAAAAAATAAAATATGAATAGTAATTTCATTCTCCTAAATCAATATCAAATTCCATAAAAAGCTTTTTAATTTCCAAACAAAGAACAAATTTAAATTTAAATCCCATAAAGATATTGATAAAATAGCAGAAAACATTGCAGCCCGAGTAAGGTTAGGAATCTCACGTTTTGGATCGCCGTCAAACTTGACCAGAAGCTGCTTGCCGGTGATCTCCGCCGCTAGAATTAGCTTGAGAGCGTTGGGGTTATTGGGATTCGACGTGGCGTACATCTTCGTACAATAAATTAATAAATACGATCAATAAATATAAAAATATGTTCACTGCACAACCGACACATGTGAGCGATCGCAGAGCTGGCAAAGCACAGCGCCAAAGGGAAAGCGCGTGTTGCGTCAGGTGAGGTGCCCCTGCAAGACTTTTTTTTTTATTCCTCTAATTCTTTTGACTGTATATTTTAAGACGAGACAGTCACAAACGCTGCGCGCATTTCTGCATGGCTGGCTTGAAGTTTTAACTCCGACACGAACTGCTGTTTATGGATAAATATAAATGTGAGAGCGCGCTTAATTTTTGTGCGAGTTGGACAAGGACGGCAAGATGCGAGATATATGATGTATATAGCTGGAAAACTGGATGAATCACGAATGCGCTTCATGCGGATGTTAAGAGCGTGGGAGATTGCACTTTTTTTACATACGAGGACGCTTACATTGTATGAGGCTTAATAGGTTGATAATCTCCTACCATGTATAGCAGCAGAAGATCGCATTGTATAGCAGAAGCAAAAATTGTAACTGATGGCAATTTCCTTTTCGGTAAGTATATGACAAAAGTACGTCTGGTATAATTAAGGTTTTTGCACGACAAAAATAACATAGCAATTGCAATAATAGTTATAGTAGATTATTCAAGTCTTTCATTTAAATTTGATGTATTATCCAAATAGTATTTCTTCCAACTGCGAAAAACCTGTAAAGAATAATAACTTTAAAAAACGTACCGCGACGGCTACCTCTTCGGAAAGGTCCGATAAAACGTTATAAAATTTTATAAGGAAGGTGAAAAATACTTGATTCGGGTGTTACATGTGGGTATTTGTACCATTTTACCAGATCTTTCCAGCAGGGTAATTGATAAAAAATTATATTCAGCAATTTAAATACACTTCATTTTGATACATTAAATGAGAAATATTTCAAAGAACCATAAATTGAATAATTACAAATTATTTAACAATTAAAATATTAAAAATTAGCATGCATCAGCATTGTTTTTTGTTACCTCTTACATAAATACGTACCTTTTTGATTTACTTTTGTTCAAAAACAAGTGAATGGTTGCTAAATATAATTATATTTTTGACTAAACAACCGGAAATTCAATAGACAACGTAGTTTCATATCTTAAAGCTTACGCAATGTTCCATTGCATTGACGTTCTATTTTATGTTGCGTCATTTTCCTTCTTGCTTTTTAAAGTGTAATCATATTTTTCAAAATTATAAAAATTTTATTATTTTTTTAAGTTTTCAATAGTGCAAAATCCTTAAGGCATCGTATAACATCGTCGCCTAAGCGCGATAGACGTCCATGTTTTCTCATTTCGCGATATCAACAAAAGAAGTTTTCTGCAAACTTGATCATTTTACTTTTTATACACTCTAGACCATCATTTGACATTAATATAACATTGTAATATTGTAGACTATATCCTCAATTTACAATTTTTTTAATCAATTACTCAAAAAATGCAAAAAGTGGAGTTAGAACATTTTTGCGCTTAGGTGACGATATGATTATCTTAATTCTATAGTATTTCAATAAAAAGCCTTTTTCTATAAGTTCATAAAAATCATTACAAGTAGTCAATTCCATTGCTTAATGTTATAATTATAATAACAATCGTAGACCTCAAAATTTTTCTGAATTACTTATACCTACATATATTTTTTCAACTAATACATTTAAGAAAATTAGCACACATAGTTTGAATGAGTTATGAAAATTTATCGAAAATGTGTAAATTAAAGTCAGCTTATGATTTCATGCAAAGATCATTCTTTACTCCCATAAATTTTTCTGATGTGTAATTCAAAAACATTAAAGATTTAAATCAACAAAGCGTTTTGTTTAATGATTTTATCAAATAATTTAAAGGCATGCCACAAAAATAGAGACGATTTCGATTGGAAAAATGCAAAAGAAAATCACACTTATTATGTTTGTTTAATTTACAAATTTTGTTAACTTCGATATTTTCTATATACAATTTTCTATTTGTATTTGGAATTTATAATTAAGTCATTTTTTATAATTTTATTTTAAAAATCTTGAAATACTTGACAATAATATTTTAGGATAGATCATATTAAGATTTCTTTATTTTATTCGTGCTTTATTTAACGTAAATGTATTATGTATCTAATATATATAACTGATTAAAGATCTTATCATAGTGCACGTTCACAAATTTTTAGAAATTTGTTTGTATATAAAAATACCTGCTTTTAATAAACCGAGACGTTCGAACTGTATTTGTGAAGTTATTTAAACTTTTTACATACTAAAGTGAAAGACAGTTAGCAAAAAGTAGAGATTATATATACTTATTCATAATAACCAAAAATTCGTTTTTCGAAGATTTTTCCTTCAGCGAAAAAAAAACTCTTCCAATCTAAATCTGTCGCATCCGTTGAAATAATTGCGTGAGTGACTATAAGTGTCGTAGAAAAATGACGGCTGGCGTTTGTCAGTATTTACGTATGCAAATCGGTGCCGTAATAGTCGTCATTTCTCTATTTTTTTCGTTCATCGAGGAAAGGCATTATTATGCGAAGGGTTATTATTCGAGAGAGCCGAGGTAATTGAGGGTGCACATTTCTCGGGGATTTCGAAAATAAACGGTAACGTCATCGAAGGGTGCACGCAACAAAACCCCTGATACATACACTCGAGTAACAATAATAAGAATGAGTAACAAAATGGACTTTTACAATAGCCGCTATTTTAATTTGAACAAAAAAATGTTGAGGTTCATGGGGTTGTGGCCGTATCAAAAACGAGTTGTTAAATTAGTAATACAATTTTCCTTCTCAGTGGCTATGCTTATTGCTTTGATACCGCAAGTAAGAAATATTATTACAATATCCGATATATTTGTTTTTAATTTCCAAATTTCAATTTTCGTTTAACGTGCAATCAAAAAAAAATTGACGGCAATTTTTTTGTGAAAATTTGAAAATTTATATTATGCAGTTTTTATTTTTATAAGCGAATAATACATTTTATTTAAAAGGATAAATTTATATGAAGAATTATGTAATTGTACAGATACTTTGTTTAAGAAAATTTTTTAGAGTTAATATGGATAAAGTGATACAAGGCATAGCAACAATCTTGTATTTAAGTGCTATATTTTTAAAGTTACTCACGGCAATAATAACAGAAAAACAGGTAGGCTTAAATGTTTTATAATGTTTTCTGCGAAAGAATAATTTAACTTTCACCTGTTTTCCGTAAATTACAGTTAAAAGTAGTGTACGAAAATATGGTAACAAATTGGGAAATGTTGGACTCACAAGAAGAAAAAGATATTCTTACTAGATACTCTGAAAATGGAAGATTATTAACAGTTGGCTACGTTTGTACGTGTGCTTTTTATTAAAATATTGCCTTATTTATTTCATTAAATTTCGTCTATTCCCTCGAGATAATGAAATGACTACTTTTTTCAAAAATCAAAATATTTTTTAATGCCTCACGCTCGTTATAGTATAAAGTAAATTGAAATGATTTTAATAACAATACGAGCAAAAGACAATGTATAGTTACATTTCTATCTCCCAAAATAAAAAGGAAATGTTAAAGAACATTCTACCTATCTATCGAAGACACTTTGAAATATCGTATTGCCATTAAAATCATTTCAATTTACTAAATATTTTAAGGAGCGTTAATTAATATCATTAGAAATTAAATCACAATATGGATGGGCTGAACAAATTTGCCACCAAGCTACCACTAAAGGGAGTATATATAAATTTAGAAATGTTTAATTATTCGTTACATTTCAAAGTGTCTTCGATAGATTGATGCGAACGTTCTTTAACATTTCCTTTCTATTTTGGGAGATGGAGTAGTGTATTAAAATTGTTTCCTAATTTTCTTTCAAACAATGAGAAATATTGAAACGACTGATTTCAGTATACATGTATTCTGCTTTGGCTCTTTTTATAACCATGCCAATGATTCCAATAATAATAGACGTCGTATTTCCGATCAACGATACTCGAACGAGGATTTTTATACTTGACGGTGAATACGTGGCGGACAAGAATGAACATTACTTTCAAATTTACCTTTTTGAGAGCTACACGTGTATATTGACGGTAGTCGCATTTTGTACCATCGATGCAACGTACGCAGTTTGCGTCGAGCAATGCGTAGGTTTAATGACTGTGGTCAAGTAAGTGTTTGAAAAATTCTGCACATTTAGAGTAAATTTAACTGGAAATTTTACATAATTGTTTACAACTATAGGAAAAGATAGTTTTAATGTATCGGGAAAGTTGGTAAAAGCGATAAAAATTGGTGAAATTATTTATTCCCTCTTACATAAATACATATATAATTAAGTAATGCTTCGAATCGAAAATCCAAGAGCTCTGCTCATAAAGCAAAGCCCAAAAAAGAATTGTTTATTATGCAATAAATGCGCAAAGTAGGCGATTCCCTCACGAGTCGCGTTTGTCGCCCGAACGCAGCGAGGTAATAATAGTACGCGCACTTACTGTGTATACTATTTTTCGATAGACGTGTGTAAAATTCGGTTTTACGCGTCCTATTTTGCGGGTAAAATGCGGTTTTACGCCCTTCCACAAAACAACGTAAAATTGAATTTTTTTTTCCCTGGTACGGGTATATAACACGCGATTTTACGAGTCTGCAAAACAGGATGATAAAATTGAATTTATACACCCCGCGCGTCGAAAAAAAATGTTCGTCACACGGGTGTAATTAAACTCTTTTATGCCTTGAACGCGATCGCGGCGCATGAGGCTCGGCGTAGCCGTAGGTTTTAATATTTTACACCCTTGTAACGAACGTATTATTTTCTAACGAGCATGCGTAATAGTATATTGTGTAACAAGTACGGCAAATAGACAGACAAATCTGTGAAAATGGCCCATTTGAGTGTCATTGTTAGAGGGTCGTGTCCTGCATTAGTGCGGAAAAATGGACTGAGTGAGGAATTTCGCATTTTCCGTACAGAAAACAGACGCGAAAAAGGGCCATTTCCACGCACGCGTTAAGAAAATATATTGCGTACTTCCATCCGTTTACGATTTTATATAGCGTTTTTATTATTTTCGATTTACTCTGGTTTCGCGTAATTTTTCGAACTGATCATAATTGATGATCTTTGCCTTCAAAATTATGCTTCACAAAGTTATTGTAAAAGATTTAAGCTAAAATATTGTTTTCAAGGTCTTTTTTTTTCATCCTAGATACAAGCTATCGTAATTTTCAGGTTTCGCTTAAAAATAGCAACGAAGTATGCGCAACAAATATTGTACTACGAAAACCCGGATAAAGATATTCCTTACCAATCCATGGTTAAATGCATTAAATTGCATAAAAGAGTAATAAAGTTAAGTAATGTATTTTTATTATTTTGATTTAAGTTAACTAAATCTTAAAATACAATAAAATTTTAATTTTTCTCATATTTATAGTTTCAATGTTTCGAATACAATTAATTATATTTATACATTTATAAATTGTCATTTTTCACAACTATTTTCAATTTTAGTTTTGCAAACATACTTGAATCGTCGTATTCGATGAGTTTTCTAATTGTAATGTCAGTAAATGCACTGATTCTCAGTGTTGGATCTATTGTGGTACGTAGAATTTACTTTTATTTTTTGATGTTCATATTATTTCAGAATATTATAACAATTATTTTTAATGTTCCACATTCAGATTCTTATTAATCTCACAAGACCCTTAGAGTTGATTAGGTATGGAATGATTATGATAGGACTGATGATACACATGTTTTATTTAAGTTGGCCAGGACAAAAACTATTTGACAGCAGTAGCTGCATTCATCATGATACGTAAGTTGAAAATTTTACACAGTTCCTCATACATACATAAATAATTTGTTGCATTTTGCATTTAATAGCTACAGTAATGAGTGGTATCAATGTTCTTTAAAAACTCAAAGGATTATACAATTTATGATGTTTAGAGCGACGGATCCATGTCAACTAACAGCTGGTGGAATTTACGTTATGAATATGTCAAATTTTGGAATGGTAATTACATAATAATAATAATAATAATTTTTTTAAACAGAAATTTTCACTATACTTGGCCGTCATCGATAGAAAATACAATGTTCTTTTAATTTCTTTTAATCTCAAAAAAGCATTTGAGTCAAAAGCTTAGATTTAATGAAAATAATTTACAAGAAAGATTAAAAATTTGTTATTTATTATTGAAAATTTTGTAATAATTTGTAATTATATTTTTTCAGCTTGTAAAATCAGCAATGTCTTACATAACGGTATTTGCATCATATAGATGAATTATTAATTTAGTGGTGAATGATTCGTTACAATAAATTATAAAAATTAAATGAAGAGTACGGATTATAATTTTTTAATAACCTTTTTAATAAATGCAATATACTACTTCCAAACCTATCAATTGAACATTCAAAATTTCGCGGCTATAAACCACTGCTACCAACTATAGTACGTTCATAATATTTATCAGCTCAGCTGTGAAAAGTTTATCTGCTCGTGTTAAACATAATTTAAACACGTCGTTCAGCGTTTATCAGCGTACGTACATTAAGTTTAATGCAGCTATAATCATCGTTTTATCTGAAGGTTTCCAGAGGATCTATTTATAAATCTCATTTTTAAGAAGCTTTAACGATACTGTCAAAACAAAGGAAAAGAAGGTTAGATTCAATAAAATAAGTGCTTTTAATTGCAAAATTAAGTACATTCAAGTATTTGCTAGGCAATATTATAAAGTCTAATTTGTTATTTGACTTTATAAAGTGTGTCAATCAAAATGTCACCAGAACCAACACAAGAGCCAATAAATAATTTAAATACTGCTAATGTAAATGTTGGGGTGATAACTGCTCATGAATCAGACAGTGAGGATGAAGATGCAGGTATGACAGGATACATGCCTCTTTCCCAAGTTCCAGTTGAAGGGGAACCATTAGAAGAAGATGATGACGAAGAGGTTTGTTTATGCCTTAGTTCGAGAATAACAATTTCATTCGATTTTAATCCATCTAATAATTTTGACAGCATTAATATTCAAATTTTTATGATAAAAATTCATTTTGATATTACTAAATAGTTTAAGCTATAGAAAATTTAATGTTTGATAATTTCAAAAGGATTTTGAGTGGAGTTCAACACCAATGGATACTCGGCAATCATTACCCAATGGAGAAGGAGAATCATCCATTCCTCCAGAAACTTTAGAAGTTTGGTCTTCTTCCTGTAATTCATCTAATATTGATTTAGATGCAGATAAAATAAATCAAGTGAAATCAGCAATGGCTTCTTTTACATTGCCAAGTACAGCAATACCAGAATGGGCAAGTTCCATATCAGAAGATCAGTGGAAAGAGCAACTCATTCATCGCATTAAAGAAATACAAAAGGACAAAAAATGAAAGTGAACAGTATTTTTTAATAATATTATTTTTCTCTTTTCATTTATGTACATACTCAATTTTAATGATGAAAGTTAAAATATTATTTTTGTTGTTAAGAAATCAGAAATTGATTAAATTTAGCATATATTTATAATAACAAGTAATTTAAGAGTGTACTAAATATGTAACTATGAAAGTGTAAGTTAAAGAAACAGCTGTTTTTTAGTAAATTGTTTAAAAAAAAGTTTAAATTCAAAAATATTCAAGTTATTCTTTGTTTTTCCATGTAAATAATTTTTTATTAATGGAAGTAATAAAACAAGTACTTTTTGAATCTTGCTCAAATTCGAAATTATTGTAAAAACGATATTGCAATATTTTACAACGTAGTGAAGTATTTTTTGTTTAAAAAATGGAACTGTAGCGTAATGGTTTCCTAATATTTTTTACTGATAAAAAAAGGATGGGTCTCTTATTTTTTTAATCTGCTATAACATGCTTAAATTGGTCAGGGATACCTAAGAGATCTTCCATGTTATAACAACAACAAACATTATTGTAGTGTAAAGATTTTAGTAATATTTTTTAACCACAAGATGGAGTTCTGGAGTTCTGGAGTGTCCCACAAGTGATTAAAGTATCTTAAAATCATTTAAGGTTGCTCTGTCTTTAGAATAGAAATATTTAGATTGATTTAATTTGAAAGACTCATAAAAGTATGATAAATTTTAACATGAGTTCTTTGTACGATCGTACTGCTTTCATTTATTTATGTATCATCGGTGGTCTGATATTAATTGTTTTTAGTGCATTCGTACTACTTGTACTATTCATCAGCATCTATTATGTATACGAATTATTGTTTTATGGCTAATAATCGTTTAAAGAGGCCAAATAAACAGCTGCAATAGACATAAAAATTTTACAAGTTGACAATTTAAAGAAATAAATAAATGTAGAATAAATAATTTTAAAATTAGTTAATTAACAACTCAAAAATTTAAAGAATATTATCTATCTAACATGGTTATGTTTAAATACAGAGTTTTAATACCGCGATACAGATTTTTCTATTTTATATATGTATAATTCAGTCCGTGCAATAAACTATTTCCAAGTAGTTGAAGGTTTAACGATTGTCTTATTAATTTCGAAAATAATTAAAGAAAATCCGACAATTTGAAAAATCAAATTTTAGAAACAGGTTTTTCCTACTAATATATTGGGTTTAATTTGATAAAATAATGTTTTTAATTTTTAAGGAAATCAATATACAGATTGGGCTTTAATTTAATAGAATAGTGTTTTTAATTTTTAAGAAAACAAAAATAAAATTCAATTTATAATTCTATTTGTTTAATCGTTTCATATTTAATTTAAAATAAAAGTGTTAACGACAAATTGAAAATACGTAATACTGTTAGAATCGACTTACAAGGTATTTTTTAAATTAATAAGAACATTAAAGTTATCTATTCAATGCCTAAGATAAGAAATTGGAACAGTATAAATATGTTTTTTCAGATTTAAACTTAATTTAAACTGCAATTAATTTAAAATCATTCAAATAAACATACATATGCGTAACAAAGTTCAGAATAGTCATCAAAAGGTTTAGGATAAAACTAACGTTTTTTTCTCTCAGATAATATTTCAAGTGCGACTGTAAGCGTAACAGAGAAATGATGGATATCGATTTTATTACGTCTGTTTTTCTATTAAGATTGGTGTCGCAATAGCATGTTTTATAGGCAAAATAAGAGATATTTTTGCGGTGCAGTGCTCCCGGAGCAAAAAACAGAAGGGGCAACTATTACATTTTGCAAAAACTTGAAACTGTTAATTCATTTAAGGTAAATACGTATGATGAGGATTATGAGGACATGACCGTATCAAAGAGGAAGATTTAAGACGTTCATGACTATCTGTTTCGCATTTACTTTAGTAAGTTCTTTCATACCACAAGTATATAAGGGCATACTATTTCAATTTAAATTCAATTATTGTAAATGTATCGTGAAATTCTGTGTCTTTTCAACTATATGAAGCTATGATTGTTAACAATATTAGTATTAGTATTTTTTTCGCAATCGTCTAATCAACTTTAAAATTAAATACAGAATTATTTTATTTAAACAGGCAATTGGGTTTCATAAATTTAACAGAAATTAAATATTTCATTGAATTCGATCAAGTACATGATATGTATATATATATTGTTAACATTTTTTAAAATTTACTACACAGTTGTTGGAGAAAGAAAGATACGTGATGAAAATTAAAACTATTAATATATTACTTATAATTTCCAGTCATTTATATGTAGATGCATATTGCATTTGAAAACATAAGACTGGCAAATATTGGAAGAGGAGATCATTATGTATACGCATATAATTATAAGAAAAAGGCACATTCGTGAAAGTTACTATTTTATATTAAGAAGAAATATTCATTCATTACAAGAGTATATTATAAGTTAATACGATAATTTAAAACCCGAATAAGTATAAGTTTCATAGAAATTAAAAAATTTTTTAGGCTTAATTTACTTCCTTGCCTTTGCTGCCAATGATAGTAGATTATGTTTCACCGATAAATGGATCTCAATTTTACGTACTTGACGGATAATATCATATGCATATCATGGATTAGTTTATTTGAATTAAGAACAAGAACAAGCATTAGTTGTCGAATAATGCATCGGATTTGTGGCTGCAGTAAAGATAAGTAAAACACGTTTTACGTCGCTTGAGCAGCTCATGATGAATGAAGAGGATAAATATAAGGGAGAAGTAGAGAATAAATAAAACCGTTAATAATTCTGTTACAAAAATGTTAGCACAAATATTTTTTCTTTTTAAATTATATTAGGAAGTATGTTAAAAATGTCTTGCTTATTATTTCAAACACCTGAAAATAATGTCAAAATTTGTTTACAATGTTTTATTACTTTCTTTTTATTAAATATTTTTATATTTATAACGAATGAAAATGCTTATTAGTTTAAACATTTTAGTTACTTTTTTACCCACAAGATGGACGATTTTGTCTCACATACAATCTAGTAACATGAAACTTATTAAATCTCGCTCTATCGTGAATTTTGAGTTAAGAAATTCTGACAATAACTGTACGTTTTTTATTGCTAAAATGGACTCTGCTTTGCCTAAATGGTTTTCTTTTTATACATTCCTTATTATTGCATTATTTATTACGTTTATTGCAGTCGTTGCACACATGCTTTTAATTATGTTAAAAGATGAATTAAATAGACGAAGAGCTCGAAGGGGTGTTTTTTAGACAATAAACGTAATAAATGATGAAATTCAGCACAAACTACCTAATTCCCTACAAGAGATTTTCTAATAAATAATAAATAAAATGCATTTACCCGTACCTCACACCGAAATCTTACATTGGGACACGAATTTCTCTGCAAATTTTATATGCAAATTTTTGAAGGAAGTTACATTTCGGAGAAAGTCCCTCTTTTTAAAATTAAATTAACAAAATAAGTGATTTTTACTTATAGTTTGTGTATTAAAAATATTAATTGATTGTTTTATTGCAAGATGATAAATTCTACTTTTAAAAATATTTAATTAAATAACTCTGCATTTATTCAAGAGTTACATGTATGTACAAAAAATGATTTAGAAAAAATGGAGCTACAATAATTTGTGAAAATTGACTAATTCATTAATATTATTTATCATCAAACTTTGTTTTGCTTTAGCTTTTAATTAAATGAACATTTATTAACAAGTTTTTTTTTTTAAATAGAATTTGTTTTTATCTCTAAATGTGAATTAAAGCAATATATTTTTTAACGAAAACCTTGATTAACAAAACTATGTATTAAAATAAGTCATTAAGTATTTTTACGTTGACAAGAACAAAAAGTAACAAAAAAAACTGTCACACTTGACACTTCAAAGTTCAAAGCATAAAAGGTTCAGTTACATTTTTCCTCACAAGATGGAGTTCTCTTATCCCACATGCGATCAAATAATCCTAAAACTATATAAGCTAGCTCTTCCTTCATTAAAATTTAAACTGATTTTAAAAATTTTAACTAAGTGACAATTATTAATACATAATAAATAAAAATGCCCTGGTGGAAGTGGGACTATACCAATCCTAGAGAGCTGTATTGGCCGTTTGTGTTTAGTATTGTCTTAAGCACTATTATAGTGTTATTAATGTATCTTCTAATGCACATGCTACTTTCGGAGTAGTTACTTTATTATGAATCGTTTATTTAATCTGTAGCAGTTTATGGCAGAAGGCCAAAGTAATGGCGTTTGATTATTTACCCCTTTATTTCATACGTACGATAAATGATCAAATATTTGAAAAGATTTATCTATTTTAAGCCTGCACAGTTAAAACTTGTAATGGAACTCACTTGATTTATTGAAATTTTCTTATAATTATGTTTTATCTCTTGTTTTTACGTCAAACTATATTTTCATATAAGTAACATTTATTAAAAATTAATCAACATATTTACTGATAAGGAGAGAATCTCATCACTTATAGGACAATGAGATTTCGAAAACTTTATAAGTTTCAGAAAAATCCATGTCCCATAAACGAGAGATTCTATTTGTGGTATTATAGATTTCTCTTTCTGATATTTTTAAGTACAAGTTTTTGATATTTTGATGTTACTTATCTTTGGTGCTGTGGATTCATATATTTTTTAATTTATAAGAAAAAAGTCAAAAATGTCACTGTTTAAGACCCAAAAAAATGGAAACAAGTTCTGCACCTTTAAGCTTTTACAGCGTCTTCTCTTGAAATATTTTTAAATTCGTAAAGAAAATGAACTTTGTTAAAGTATAAAGATTTAGTAACATTTTTTTACCACAAAGTACAACCCTTTTTGTACCACCCACGATTAAAGAATCTTGAAATCATTTAAGTTTGCCCTTCCTTTAGTAATATTTAAGTTTATTTATGTAATTCGTCAGAATAAAAAGTATTTTAAATTGCAAAATGGGCTCCGCGTACAAAAATTTATTTTTCAAGTTTTATGTCTACGTTTTTATTGTGTGGTATTAATTATTGTTGTTGTATCATTCGTACCATCTTGATTGTATCATTGTATGTTTTATCATTGTATCCTGATCATTGTATCTAACTAGCAGCATCAATTTTAATAAGGGAAAGATAATTTTAATAAGCCGAGGATATCCAAAGCTGCAAAGTCTGACATTTAATTATAGAAGTTATGTATCTGAAAATGGAAAATGTTCGAATGATTTTGTTATATGACTATTTTATTTTAATGTATAGAATGCTCTCAGCTAGTTTAAATATAAAAAACTTTCTGTCAACTATGAAAAACTAACTTTTTATTTTTTTTATGGCATAAACATGAAATCCGATATTTCTAATTGTATTTTTTAATATGGACGTATACATCTAAAGGCATACCCATATAAATATTTTTCAGATTCAGTACAAGCAGTATATTTCTCTTCAATATATTGAAGATAGCAATAATATATTATTGCTATCACGACATATCGTATAATGCAAAGCACTGATTAGATTCTGTTAACGTACCCCGATAAAGCTTCATGTAGAACTATATTGATTATTATAAGCTAAAAAATTGAACTGCTAAAATAGTTTATGGCATTCTCGAGATTTAATTCAAATTCATTTTATAAACGGGTTGCTATGTTTATGCAAAATCTATTACGTATCTTTTTATACTTTATTACATTTAAATCTATTTATATGCTAATTCTATGCTTGAATAAAAGTTCGATTAAATCAATCAAGTACTTAAAACTTTCATGTATATTTTTAAAAGTTTTTCATGCAATGAGTTTACTACACTAAAAAACTTAAAAGCAATTTTGTTTTATTTACAACAATAAAAGGTAAAAATAAATTACTTATGCATTTGATTTTCTAAGCGTACTTTTTTTTAGCTTTTTAATCTATAAAGATGAAAATAGTATTAAATATGCTGCTTCACGGTTACCTTATGATTTGCTATCTGATTAACTTAAAGTGAGTAGCTGATATTGTGCTTGAAAAATTACTTGCTACTTTCTAGAAAGAGAAGAATTTCTCAGAAAAAAGAAAAACTATCAGCACAAAACTAAGCAACCCTTTTCTTCGAGCAAATACTACATGAATATATGCCGTTCTTGATGACAGGTGCATTCGTCACTTTTTACGTATGCAAATTGGTGATGTAATAGCGCCTCATAGGCATTATTCTTTCTCCGACAGCGAGAAAGTGAGTTATTATTCGAATATATTATTAGGCAAAAAATCGTGTAATCCAGATGACTCTTTCCGAAGTAAAAAACAATAGAAGCCTGAAATAATCGAAAGGTGACTCACTGATGTAGAATCTAAGAAGGTTTAAAGATGGATTTTTATGATAGTCGTTATTTTAATATTAATAAAACAATGTTGAGATGTATGGGACTATGGCCTTACCAAAGTCGCCGAAAGAAGTTTCTCCTTCGATTTTTGTTTTCACTATTGATGCTTATTTCGATAATACCTCAAGTAAGACGTATGAGTTTAATTTTTATTATGTGCGATGCATTTTACAATTTTTTAAAGGAATCTTTTAATTAAAAGATATTTTAGTGTCTTCTCTTGATTAGAAAATGATAAATTAAATATTTTGTAGATTATTGCCTTACGAAAGTATAAAGACGAATTTGAAAAAGTAATCCAAAGTATAGCGACATGTTTGTACGTATCAGGAATTTATTTAAAACTACTTACTGCAATCATTGGAGAGAAAAAAGTATGTTAATTCTGTATTTGAAGTCAAATCTTTTATTTCAAATGAATTTGATGTTTTGGATAATAAATCATTATTTGCAGATAAAAACAGTGTATGAAACTATACTCGAGAATTGGAAAGTTTTAGAAGACAAAAATGAAAAAAAATTACTTATGGAATACTCGGAAACGGGAAGATTTCTAACAATTGGTTATGCTGGTACGTTGAATTTATAAATTTTCAATCATTTTTTACTACTATAGTATTATTATTGTTTCGAATTACACGTATTTATAAAAAAAAAAACATTTGTTTTACAATTTTTTGCACAGTATCGTTTCTCTCGGGCAACAATCACTACTCGTCTCATAATCTCCAGTTTTACACATTCGAAGCGTTATATTTTTTTTTCAAGAGACAAAATTGGTTTTTCGCACGTTCAAAATTTATGTTTCAGAACTGAGTGCGTAAAACTCCTCTTTACGACCCTCACAATTACCGCTTTGCGCAGTTTTTTCGTTTCCTACTTGTCGGAAATCTTCGTTACATTTTGAGCTTACTCATTGGCAGGAGTTTCACGCACTGAGACATAAAAAATACTAATTGTATATAAGCGCAACTCGTGCAGTCGCGTTTTATGCTGCTGTTGCGTAAAATAATTTTTGCATTCTCTACGTTATAGCATACATGTTTTCGGCGTTGATATTTTTTATCACGATGCCGGCGCTTCCGAAAATAATGAACGTAATAATACCACTCAATGAGTCGCGACCGGCAATTTTTATACTCGATGGCGAATACATAGCAGATAAGCATGAAAATTATGGAAGAATTTATATATTCGAGATGTGCGTGTGCGTCTTAACAGTATTTACATTTTGTACCATTGACTCAACGTATGCGGTGTGCGTTGAACAGTGCATTGGCTTAATGGCTGTTGTCAAGTAAGTATTCATAATATCGTTTAAAAAACGAAGGTTTTTTGAAAATAGTTTTATAATTATTCTGAAGTTGAATATTATTTGTAAGGATATTTTTAATATTGAATTTAGTTATCATTCGGTGATAATTAAGATTATTAATATCCAGTTGTAAGTTTATAGATTGAGACTAAAATTGGCTACGAAAAATGCAGGAAAAATTCAACCAATTGATGGAAAAGATAAAGCATATAAAGCAATCGTTCAGTCTGTTGAATTACATAAAATAGTTATAAAGTTGAGCAAATTTTTCATTTCTATATAAACTAATATTTAAAACACTTGAATCATTAATTTCTTCAATACTTTGGAATTTTAGTTTTGCGAATACTCTTGAATCATCGTATTCTATGAGCTTCTTAATTATAATCGGAGTAAATGTGACAATTATAAGTGTGGGATCTATTGTAGTAAGTGAATGGACTCGCATCACCTGTTTTACAAATTTATAATGAACTGTAACTACTTTTAGATTATTGTCAATTTCAATCGACCAATGGAATTGCTAAGGTATTGCATGATTTTCGTAGGATTGATGATGCACATGTTTTATATTAGTTGGCCAGGTCAGAAATTGATAGACAGTAGCGGTGGCATTTTTCAAGATGCGTAAGTTCGGTGTCTCTGATATTTTCTTTCGCTGAAACCTTACAGAATTATTTTGTTTGGTTTAGGTACAACAATGAATGGTATATGTGTTCCCCCAAAACTCAAAAGCTTTTAAAGTTTATGATGTTGCGTTGCATCGAACCGTGTCAGTTGACAGCAGGAGGAATATATGTCATGAACATCATCAATTGCGGATCGGTAATAAAAGTTAATAAAAATTAGTAGTTGCAAAAAAATGTTGCAAAAGATCTATTAACTAGGAATCAATCACTTATTTAAAGATTATTAACTGTTCCCTCGAAAAGAAATTAAAACATATTTTTTCTAATTATTCTATATTATCATAACTAATCATTCTTTTTCTAGCTTGCGAAGACAGCTGTATCATATATAGCAGTATTTGCATCGTTTAGATAAATAGTCTAATACTCGATCGTTTGAGTGACTTTGCATAAAAACTAAAAAGAAATAAGGAGTCATGAATGTAGCTGTGGCATTTAAAAGTTTTGAATTATGAGTACGTTAAAGAGAATTACTTATATTTATTTGAAACATAATCAGTATTTAAAATTTGTATCAATCATTTACTGCAGAAAATTTCACGGAACTAAAAACTTATAAGAAATCATAAAATATATTATGTGGTACACATAATAATGTCATAAATTATGACTGTCAAAATTTGACTTTACTGAACTGTATTCAAGGGCAGCGCAACGTCCGCTGCCTTCTTTCTTTCTTTGTATTATTTATACAATAAACCATTACAATTCAATACAATACAATACAATAAATTTACAAAAATCCTTACAATTTAGCTTAAGGACGTTGCGCTGTTTATATAAATAATAACAGAACTTATTAAAAATTGAAATTATGATAGATTAGAGTATTCTGAAGTAACACGCGTTTTTTGTGCATATCTTATAACGCAAAAAAAAAGAAATATGAGAAAAATGATAACTAGTTTAACACGTGGTCATATAGGACAGCGATTAAAATCAAATGACATTGTATTGTATGATTGTATTACTATTTACACTATAAATTGTTAGATTTAAGCTCTCCGATCTGAAATTTCGATTTCAACGACGTTTTAGTCCAAGTGGTGAACGTTTATCACTGTAAAAAAATCTATTTTTATCAGGGAAACTAGAATCGAACTTGACAATACTTGAAATACTTGTTAGAGGTAATGGTACACTGATCGAATTTTTCATTAAAATTTACGAAAAAAACTTGCATAAAAAATACGAGACGATATCAAAATCGTGGAACCATGTGGGATTTTGTTCATTAATACGACACCGCACAGGAAATTTTACTGACTGCCTCATAAAAATTACCAATCTCCTGAGTAGCCGTAAATAAGATAGGGGCTATTCACTTTGAAAAAAAGGGTACAAGTGATTGCAGATTATAAGTTAATGATAAGAATCATAAAAAAAAAAAAAATGATTTCAAATTATTTCAATGATTTCTAGTGATTACAAAATCAATGATTTCAATGTTTTGAATAATTAAATGAGAGGTTTATTAATAACTGAAGTTTTTCTAAATCTGTTTTGAAATATTATAATACTATTTTAATTTATAAATACTGAATCAAAATCCACATTTATAATTAAACTTTTTTCATCTTTTAAACAATTAAATATAACAATAATAAAGATATACACCTGCTACATGTCAGTTATTTTTTTATTTTGTATCTGATGGATGTAATGGATTTGGAATTTTTTGTAGATTAAATCCCCATTGCTAAAAAAAAATTAAAGTATACTTATATTAAATTCATTCAAACAATTTTGTTATTTTATTAAACAGATTTATCTCTAGTACAATTCCATCATTCGAAATTTCAGGTTTTGAAATTGTACATGCATAATATTATCAATATTTAAATATCCATGCCTATCCATTAGTATCATAGAAAAATGATTGGACATATTTTTTCGTTCATACCAATGACACAAAGCCAATTTCTTTGGTATTTTCATTAATCCTAGCAAAATTACTGGAATATTGTAAGCTTTTGTTGGTTGAACCACTTATATAACCAAAGCTTAGTATATGTCCTGAATAGTGTATTTTCTTATCGGTGCTACCAAATATACACCAGTCCCCAACGTAAATTTCATCACATTTTTTTTGAAAAATTTGTTGCGTACTTTTGTTTTTGAACTCATTTCTTTTTTTGTATTTTTTTAACACACAGTCTTTAACTCTTTGCAGTCTATCACTGCTTAGATCAAACTTATTTTGGCTTAACAACCAGCAAATTGATGACTTTCTAACAATTGATTCGTTTCCTACTTTATCATGTACTACTATAAACTCACTGTTTGAATTAAGTTTTGTTTTATCAATATTGAAATTTTTCAAATTTATATTACCATCCACATTAGATAAGATTGATAAATCCTTAACTAAATCAGTAGTATTATCAATAGTATCACATTCATCGTTAAAATTATCATCATTTGCTGGTGTTACTTGAACCTCATCCATTGGAATTAAAATATCATTGTCATCTAATTCATTGCAGTTATCAATATCGTTAGAAGTCACCAAAACATTTTCACAATCGTTTATAGAAACTTCCATTCCGAGAGATGTAACCTCTGAAAAAGAATTTTGTTTTGCTTTATTAAGAATATCAATAATATTTTCACGATCGGGTAAATCAAACATTTTTAAATCACTCTTTGTA
>UCOM01003049.1:0-20528 GCA_900474385.1 Ormyrus pomaceus | reverse complement strand
TTTTGCAAAAGTTTCAATGCGAGCTTCTAAGTCGGTATTTCGGCGACTCCGTTTCCTTAAGTAATTTGGCAACACTAAATTATTTAAAAGGTAATTTCCAAATCAATTAATAGAGGAGATAAAGAAAAATAAAAGGAGAGGGGAACGTAATGATACGTCACATATGCAAAGAAGGGGGTAGGGTACTTTATGGAAAGAAGAACCATATAATAATAAATCATTTACAATTTAAAAATAACAAATTCACAAATTAAATTTATAAAATAGGAAAAATTGTTGAAAAGAAATCACTTGGAACAGGAATTTTAAGGGAAATTAGGGAATTAAAACAAAAAAACACTTGAAATTATATTTTATTTATTTAAATTATTATTAAAAAAAAAAATAATAATAATAATAATCTCTTCACACATATAAAACATACATTTTTTTTTATTATTTTAATTTCTCTAAACATTCTGACTCGGGATGAGCATTTATCACTCCCGAGTCAACCTTCGCGGAAACTATAATTGAAAATAAAGAAGGATCCCCTTTTGAGTGCCGGAACCAAGAGCAAGTCCGGGATCGTCGTCCCAGTCCTCCGCGTGTCACTGTCCAGAGATCACGAAACTTCGTCCTTCCACCCTGAAGCCGGTTACGTGCTAGGCACGTCTTCCGCGGCCTGGCGTACGCGGCTCATTAAATCCGCATCATCCAAAAGCTGGAAAAAGAAAAAGGAAACAATTTTAAAATAACCAGAAAAACATATCAAAATAATTTATAAAAAGCATACAAAAAATACTTACATAAGTTAAGTTTTCCATATTAGACAAGACAAGACAAGATAATATTCATCACCAGGACAGGTCGAAAAAGAGAGAACCTTCTCTTTTGGGATCAAGACACGAACTGGCCCTCCGCTTTCCCCAATCAGGAAAGTTATCGCAACTGCAAACAAGCAGACAAGTAGTTTTCCGACGCACCTCTGAATCACTAAGGAAGAAATGAAAGAACTGCTTCTATTTTATTAAAACACAAAAAAACTCTTATAAATCATTTAACCAACAATAATTTAATATCAGGATAATAAAAGGATTTATAACTAACTTACGTTGTTCCGCGTGAACTTTATATAGCTAGATGACTGACAGATTTATTTAAATTATAAGCAAATTTTGCAACTTACCTCATTTAAAATTATACAACTTTGTCTATTGAACTGACGAATTCAAAATATGTATTTATCAACGAAACAATTACTGATTATACATTTTAAAATAACCAATAATAAAAGAAGATTTTAATTAAACATTAACATAACAATTATAAATTAAACCGGAAATTAAACCCACTTTAAGTTACAATCAAATGTTTTATATTTTTTGCCTGTTAGTAATAACAATAATAAGCCTATATTTCGTTTTTAAATATTTAACAAAAAATTTTCGAATTAACATATAAGGAAAAATACCTTCCTCTTTCATTTCAAAAGAAAAAAAATCACTTACGCGTAAGTTTACGTGCACGGACGCCGCTCAAAGATAAAGATTTCTAACGCACATGCGTAAATTACTAGCGCTATATCGCGTTCGCTATAAAATTGCTGAAATTTTGCAATTTCTTCAAGTCCGCAACCGTCACCAGGTATATTTACTTGTGCATCCCGCACCAACTGTTCCGCGCGCATTTTTTGCAAAGATCGCCGGCTATCGCAGATAACTTTCCATTCTCTTTTTGTTGCACCGCCCGAATTTTGTTTAAATTTCAAAAACATTTCGCTAGCCCGTGATAAACATAAATTATCAGCGTTTCGAATATTTACTATAGACCTACTCCGGCATACATTTATTGGCATCTTCACTAATAAAAAGTTTAATGCAAAGCTACCGTCTACTCGAAATTCGGCATTACTTTGCATTAAACTTTCCATTAACCCCCACAAATCGGCGTATGAAAAATCTCCAATTGGTCTCAGAGATAGACCAGCCGCTCTGAGGCCGAAATAATCGCTTTTTATTCCGAGACCGATTAAATCTCTCTCGCAGTTAGAAAGAGATGTACAATGGTTGTGCAGGTCTTTGATAGCCCACTCCAACCATAATACAGGGTTAACTCCGGGCGGCGCATTGTTTATTCTTACTATATATACTCCCTACTGTGTAATTGATATTTTTTAACGTATCGCACGCCTTCCCCGTTAATCGCGAAACGAACACCCGCTTCTTTTAAAACATAATTCTCGCTAAGGCCTCTACCTGTCTGCAGGATATGCTCTCCCTGTTCCTGTTGCGGCGGCTGTGGCTGGTGCTCCTGTTGGTGAATTAGCGCGAGGGGGCTGGGGGAGCGAGATGAGCTCGAAGCTTCATCTGTAAATAACAAGACAATATTTTTAAGGAGACGAAAGAAAACTTTTTTTTTATTTATTTTTCAATTACATCAGGCGGTGCTCTAGAAGATTCGCGAGCTCTATCGAAAAGCTCTTTCAATGATTTTAAATCTAAGGTATAAAAAGACGATGATTGGTCTTCGCGCATGTCGCAAAACAAACGAGTCTCTACAGCTTTTCGTGAATTTTTAACTTGCTCCACCTATTGGTCGAGAAAATCGCGGTCAATAAGATATCTCGTTGGTATCTCCATTTCTCCAATCAACCTACAGCGAAGGACTTTTTTTTTTTTTTAAATAAATAAAAAAATTAAAAATTAGAAATTAAAAATAAAATAAAAAAGTTTAATAAAAATTCATAAAAAAAATATATTATTATTTTTAAAAAACTTACAATTGTTAACTCGTCTATCATGTTCGTTGTTTTGCTCAAAGACGTCTTCGGCTCCATCCGGCCCATCCATCCAATAAGCATCGCTCAGCATTTCTCTTCGTTCTCTAAGTGTCCGCATCCATCCCCTCAACTGGGTGATTAAGCGCTTGATTAATAGCTTGATAAGGCGGCTCGTAATTCTCCTCCAAGTAGCGCAAAACCGCCTGTATTCCGTCGATGTCCTCGGGGATGCGTACATTCTCCCAGCCGACACCAAGGGCTTGAACGCCGCCCTGTTGCGCAATGGGTGCAGCACCTTCATCGGCGAACCCCACATGCTGCATGGTGGGGACAGCATCCTGTCGCATGAGGGGTGGTGGTGGCAAACCTTCATTGGCAATGGGTCCAACGCCCTCGTCCTCGCGCTGCCCACCCATCGCCTCGTCCTCACGCTCGTTATCCGACGACTCGTCGGAGCTGACATATAGCGGCTCGGCGTCGCTATCAACCTCGTTTTCTCTCTCTTCATCAGCGTACCCAACATCCTGTATGAAGGGCACGAAGCCCGGCCGTATGAGGGGTGGCGAGCCTTCATCGACAATGGGAACAACGTCGTCCTCGGCCTCACGCTGTTCATCCATCGGCTCATCGGCGTCACTATCATCCTCGAGTAGATCTCTTGTTGCTGAAAAAATGTGTTATTATTATTATTATTTAAATACAGCTTAATTAATTTTTTTCTGGAAAGCGAAATAAAAAAAAATAATAATAATAATAAAATGATAAAATAAAAAATGCATCTGCTTTTAATACCTTATGAAAAATACAAATAAGCAGCTTAAACTAATATACGTTAATAATTGAGATTTCTACCAGGATATTAGCGATTCTTCTTTAAAACTACACGGAGAAAAATCGTTAGTAAAATGTATGTAAATCTGGTTTAAAAAGTTAAGTTAAGTAACGTATTTATATAAAATTTACGACCACTGTAAGTAAATTTTTTACTTAAGTTAAGCAAAACAGATAACTATAGAAAAAACAATCAACAAATAAATAAAATTTATATATACAATGTTTTATAAATTTACTTAAAAGGGCAAGTAAATTTTACTTAAGTAAAAATCTGTATTTTTTAATGTATGCCTTTAAAGAAATTTTACGTTCGATTTTTCTCTGTGTATCTATTTTAAAAATTGAACAAAAAAAATAAAAAATAATTTAACCCCGGCGCGTGCTGGTCATTACGTGGCGACATTCGCTTCGTTATTTGATAAAATTAACCAATAATTTTAGGATTTTTATAAGAAGGAAAAATAAACTCACCTTGTCGTTCAGCTGTAGCCATCACATTTTCAAGGACTGCGTACGTCTGCATCCGATGACGAATTAAAAATTTGACCACCAAAATTATTACACGCCCGTTATTGAAAATCCCGTGCGAGAATAATCGAGCGATCAGCCGACATCCTGTCTGTCCCAATAGAAATCGGAACTCGCACTTCAATGCCTCGACGGACATTCCCCGCAGAGATCGTCTCCATCGGCTATTACAACGATTTGTAATCCGGTGATTTCCGCTGGGTAGCGCGTTTAAAACTGCCCCAATCACTGAACGCAGAACATTAGCTTCGGCTTGATCCATTATAATACTTTGATGACAAATACACGTTTTTTAAAACTGACACAGAACTGCCACAGACAACATTAGTTCGACACAAGATATTATTAGTTCGACACAAAATTCACGTTTCAAAACTGGCACAGACCTCTAGACAGAATGATGCTGCTGGCTCAGAGCAGAGAACTTTATACTGTTCTACCACCGAAAGAACGAAGCAAATTGATCCCTTCCTTACCGTGATTAACGCAGGGAAAACTAAAATTCGGGTATTTGAAAAGCGCCCGTTTCCTGCATGTGAAAGTGGGTTTTATTTTAACTTATCATTTGTAGAAATCTTTTTAAGCGCACAGGTTGAAAAAATTTTTCTCAGCTCTCATTAAGCGCATAGTCCTAAACAAATTTCCTTTTAATCATGATTTAGAATCTACAAATAGTACCGCAAAACAGATGAAATGATTAAAATTTTTCTCAGCTTTCATTAAGCGCACAGTCCTAAACAAATTTCCTTCCAATCATGATTTAGAATCTACGAATACTACCGCAAAACAGATGAAATGATTAACTCAAAATTTCTATTCAAATAATTGTCGGCATGAAGGCTACACTAAAAGCGGGGTTTCTTTTAAGTTTATCATTTGTAGATAGTGATTTTAAGGACACAGGTTGAAAAAAATTCGTTTTTCCCCAGCACTTATTAATCGGAGTACAACGAGTCCTAAACAAATTTCAGCCCAACCATGATTTGAAATCTACGAATACAAGATTACACTACACAACAAGGCTACACTAAAAGCGGGGTTTCTTTCAACTTATCAGTTATAAAGTACACCTGCAGGGTCTCGACACTCACGGATTCTTTGCATAGGACCGATTTGTAAAAATGCATTTTTCCCCGCACTTATCAAGTGTACTAAAATTTTTCTTTGTGAGTCCTAAACAAATTTCCTTCCAGTCGTGATTTATAATCAACAAGTACAGCTGCTTTACTGATAAAATTATTACAGATGCCGGATGTTATCGAATGTAGTTTTCTTCCTCCCTTTTATCTTTTCGGATAGGTAAATTTACAAGAAATGTTTATTATCGGATGTGTATATAAATAGATAACACCCCTAAGAAAATGGGATATTTGCTCTTAGGCGAGGATGATCTAGGGTTCCTTATCTTATTTTTATTGCTTTTGTCTCAAAACAGGATGCTAATATCACCGGTTTCCTTAGCTACACACGACTGATTTTTACGAAATATAACAACGAACATTTTTTATTATTATTATTTTAAAAATGAGGGGTTTCCCCACCAAGTAGAATCGCTCTGAGGTAAAGGTGCGAGTGTTGCACGCTTTCAGTTCATTTCTCGCTCTCATAAGCTCATCATCATCATTATGGATGGAGAAGAAGAATATTCTTGGCTAGACCGTCTCGTTTCCGAAATTTGTGCCGGAGAATCAAATGATATCGACTCTGCTTTAATCAACGAAATTACACCACAGTTGTTAGAAACTGAAAAAAATTCTGACTCCGGTGAAATACAGGAAGGCTGTAACGTGGAATCCCGAAAAAAAAACGTCGACGCGTTATTTCGGGAAATTAGTGCGTAGATTTCGGAACAAGAGCGTGAAAAATCAATTTGCGAGGCAGTGATAAATGACAATTCTTGTTTACAAAGTGAAGGCGGTGAGAATTTTACAGCTGTAATAAGTGCTGAGGGAAGAATCGTCGAAAATTGTGCGGAGGAAGCTGCACCGACTGACCGTGCTGATTCTAATCCGATTATCATAATCAACTAAAAAGGCCCAAAGGCCCCTTATCTCTGTTTACTTAGGGATTAACTCCGCTAATCCGATTACCCTAATCAGCTTAAAAGGCCCAAAGCACCCCTTATCTCTGTTTGCACAGTAGCGCCGCGGTTTGTTTACCGTCTGTCTCGCCATAACGCCCTTCCTCTACTAGCGGCTGACGTCTTTGTCGAGGCGAGATCAATAATAATACTGCCCAATGCGCGCCATCGTTTTCTCGCGCCCTAAGTTTCCCGCCGTAGGCGCGTCGTGACACTCTCGGATTATTACCTCTCGTTGATCTCGAGGGACGATGAGCTTCCAGGCGTCGTTGTCTCCCAGCGTTTCTTCGGTTTGTCGGTCCGAGGCGTAACGGAATAGCTGACCTCCGAAAATACTGAAACGCGGGTGATCGCGCGGGTTCGTGGTTACATTATGAAAGACTTCTAAGTACCACGGATCCTTTGTAACGTGAACCCAGCCAATCGCGCTAATGGCCGGCTCGTATGAGTTGAGATCCTCATACATTCTCGACAGAGCGTCGGGTACGTAGTTGCAACCCGGAAGTTGTTACCTTCTACGTAAAGGCGAAATTTTCTTACAGCCCAGATCACAGCGAGGCACTCGCGCTCTGTGACGCTGTAGTTCCGCTCAGCTTGAGTAAGTACTCGGCTGGCGAACTCCAGGATTCTTTCCTCCCCGTTTACGTTCTGCCGCAGGACTGCACCAAGTCCTGTGTCGCTTGCGTCTGTTTGTATAACAAACGTCGCCTCATAATGAGGCCGCTGTAAGACGGAGGCGGTAGCGATCAGCGCATTGATCGTCCCGAGTGCTACTTGCTGTTCGTCAAACCACTCGAACTTACGATCCTTCTTCGTAAGGCGTGTGATCGCCATTCCCATGAAACGTCGCAGTTGCCTCAAGTTTTTCGGAGCTGGATATTCAAGAATGAACCGGACCTTCTCGGGGTCGGGACGAAACCCATCCTTGTTTACGAGCACGCCGAGGTACTTCATATCGTCTCGGCAAAACACGCTTGTTGAATAAATTAAGACTTATTTGCTTTAAAGAACTTTATTTAAATTGATGTGATCCGTTCGGTTCGAGATTTCTCAGAACATTGAAATTGATAACGATGAAAAACAAGGAAATTAAAAAACGGTTACTCGGAGGGAGATTTTCAGCTTTTTATTAAACATTAAAAAACGAAGGTAAATATTAGTAAAACAAGCGTTGCTAGGGCCAACCGTCCGCGAGAGAACGTTGCGTTCTTCTCGCCTTGTGCCCTTGTATCGATCGAATATTCGATGATCAGCTGAGGGGAATGTGCGCCCACGGAAGATCCTTTACGATCTCCGCGACGCGGCCTACGTAACAGTAACTTATTTTACTCTGTTACGACGAAACGTTTGTTTTTAATTTCTCTCTTTTATAAATCTCTCTCTCTCTCTCTCTCTCTCCGAATAATACAATATTTAAAACATCGGGACCAACGCTATTTTCACGATTGATCGTGAGACCAGCCGACTTGATGAGGTTCAAGACGTGCTCGAGCCATTTCATATGCTCCTCGAACATCTCCGTGACGATTATAATGTCATCGAGATACGAAAAGGCGTAGGGCTCGAGCTCGGGCCCTATAACCATATCGATGAGTCGCTGAAAGGATGCTCCTGCTTGACTTAGGCCGTAGGAATCCTTTGAAATGAAATAGGCCTAAGCCCGGTACCGTGAAGGCGGTGACCTCGCGCTACCCCAGTGCCAATTTGATTTGGTGGTACGCGCTGCTGAGATCAATCGTCGAAATGTACTTCACTTTCTGCAGCTTGGATAGGATGCTATCCATCCTAGGCAGCGGGTAGGCCCCCGTTCCTGCCCTGCCTGTCCTGCTTAGGATTGGGGCGGTTACCTTTATTAGCCGAGCCCGGCGGCTGCTGCTTGTTCTGCTTCGGATTGCTCGTCAGCGAGCTCGCGAGCATTTTAGCCAGCGCCGCCGATATATCTTGAAGTAGAGCGGTGGTTTGCACCATCCACTTCGCCATCGTTAAATGCTCGAAGACGTTCGCCTGAATTTTCACGGCGGCCACCTTGTCTTTCGACTCATGCCTCCTTCCCAAAGGAGCATACGCGCTCCCGGGGAGGAGTAAGTTTTCCGGGGGCGGAGGAGGTTTATACGTCCTCCCCGCTTCCAGAGTTAACTCCGCATCCATGGCGCATTCTATCATGGACTGCACGTCGTGATAGCCCGTGCGCCAACCTAACTGTTGCAATTCAAGCAACATGTTGCGGTGCAGCAGGTGTAACTGCTGACCTAGTTCTGGCCTAGGAACTTGCTGCGCCATAATTGCTGGTGCGAAATATAACTACGCACCGACACATCTTTGCCCTGTGTGCGGGCGTTTGCTTCGGCTGCCAACATTTGCTGAAATCGGCGGTTGGGACCGTACCAACGCCGTGCCGCTTGGCAAAATTCTGCCCAGCCTCTCCAATGTTCCTTATTATTCCGGAACCAGGCTGCAACAACGCCTGTCAAGAGCACGGGAACGGCTGCGAAGATCTCGTCTTATCTTAATTTCGCCATGTCGCGCCTCTTGTCAACGGTGGCAAGAAAGAGGTCGACATTGTCGCCTCTTTCCCTCGTAAAGCGTAAGCCCCATTTGCTTACGATGTGGCTTACGTCTCGCATCGATATAGCATTGCAGCGATCGGTCGAATATTGTGACGCGTTCACTCCGTGTGTGCTAGAACTTGAGGAGTCCCCCCCCCCCCAGGCCGTACCAGGGGGGGCAGGCGGTCCAATGCTGCGTTGCTGATCGGCCGTTGCCTGCTGACTTCCTCAAGAATGATTCTACTGCGAATCATTCGTTGGGCTGCTTGAGTCAAAGTCGTGGCCCCTGAACGTATCTTGGAAGTTCACGTGCTGACTCTCGACGTGTGCCGGCTGGATCATGTCGTGGCCTAATTGTCGCTCTGCAACTTTACGAGGGGGTATTCCTCATCCTCGATTACGTTTGGGTCGGCAATGGTAGATGCCGACACCTCGTTACAGAACCTATCGATCAAGGTTTGACGTAGGGCGGCTCTTATAGCGAAGCTGTGAGCTGGCGACATCGCCGAAGGCTCAAAATCGTGTAGGTAATTTAGGCGTAATTTCCCAACAACCACGCCTGGACGCGAGCAGATTGCTGTAAGCGAGGTCCGCTCGTGCGTAGCTGTAGTTCGCGCGACATCTCTTCGATGCCGCCGCGCGATTGATTGCTCACCCACTCTTCAATCTTGTATTCAATCTCCGTCATTGCTACGCCGTATCTTCTGGCTTATGACTGATAGAAAAAATTAGATGCTCGCTTAACAGCTGTCAGTTGTGTGTGCGAAAGAACCGAGCAAATTTTATTTTCACTCGATCGGGATTATCGAAGTCTAAGTAGCTGCTTGTGCTCTCTCCTGGCTCCAAGCAGCACTTGGCAGTTTTGCCTTCGTAAAAGAAATCACAATTTTGTGTCCCGAGTAAGTGAAAAGTGTGCCTTTAAACTTTAGTTACAGGCACACTAAATATTTTATTTTTAATTATGCGTTTCCAAGCTTTAGTTGGAAGCGCACCCTAATCAGCAGAAATATTAGTAAGAAGCATAAGATAAAAACTTCTGGTTCTATAAGGAATTTATTTTACGAAAGCAAAAAAAAAAGTAAAAAAACTAGACAGAAATTTTCTGTTTATTTACTCACAATCAATTTTCATTTATTCGCGAAAAGTTAGAAAATTATGTGTTAATATTTCTGCTTTAGTTGCACGAATATATTAACAATCAAATATTCGCGCAACTGTGACGAGCTACAGCTTCTGCGGGTTTTGTACACACACACAACTGACTCTTCGTGAGTGCGAGAATTCACACAGAGTTTGTGTGCTCTTCAAAATTAAAAAATTTGAATTTCGGAATATTATTTCCGAAATAATATTTCTCAAGTGAGAAACGTATTCGTTTCTCTCTCCCACTCGCGGAACAAAATTTTAATGCTCTGTAGAGAGCTGCGCCGCCGATGTAAATAAGCGCGCCTTGTTTACTTCGCGCTCGCCTGCCGTGTATCGGTACGCGCGTGGCTCGTTGCGACTTATAGCTAAGGCCTATGCCTTTTCACGCACCTATGTATGCGGCTTTCTGCTTGCGCAGACGCCGAGCCAATTAATTTTTCGATTTTCGCGATCTCTTATGTCGGCACTCCACCGTTATGGGCGCCAGTTGTAACGGTTATTTTCTGTGACAACGAGAAAATTATGTTAGGTGTGAGCGCGGCTGCAATGCGCTCACACTTGAAACGATACAAACGCGAGTTCGCTCCTTGCGAACCCGCTTGTTCTCCTTAAAAACGGAGTGCGTGTAGTACCTGACAGATACGCCTTCTGCGCAGGCAATGCCGGTTACTCGGGATGTGTGCTGTCCGTAAATCGACAGCGCGCCCGCGGAGGCGGCGGTGTTTGGCCGACGCGAGGATCGGGAGTGCGAAGAATCGAAACTGAAATCAATGCGCGAAATAGCTTTTTCGTCACTTTTATTACAAAAAAAAAGAAACAAAAAGAATACAGCAGTTGTGTCACTTCGGTGACTCACGACACGCAATAACGAACGCCAAGAGTCGAGAGCATACACTCGCTGGTGTATGCTCTCACATAAATGTTGCGTGACGGCAGGCGAATAGAGCTTACGACCGGGAAGTGCAAACGGCACTTCTCGTACAAACGCACGCACGCAAATTACGCGGGTAGTGGGTCCACTCACCTCAAATACAATATCGGCGAAGCGAAGATAATCTGCTTTGCTGCCTCTCGAACGCTTGACCTTAACGGCGATAGATCACCCGGTTCTCTCTCTCGGAAATCGTATTCAGGCGGCACGAAAAATCAGCGGTATGGCACAGCGGTCCTAACTCGCGCGCGGTCCTAACCTGTCTGAATATGCATCTGCTGACCGGCTGGGAGAGCGGCAGCGCCCGCGCTTCCCTCTCGCGACTCGCGACGGAATCGTTTGACTCTCGAAGTTGAAACTACCCCGCGAAATACGCGGCGGTGTGGATTCTATCACAGACTCCATAATGAAATCAATTGGTCGATTATTAAGCTAATTAGGCCATAATGAGAATCACAGTTCTAAGTAAAAAGAATATATCCTTTTTTTAGTGACTATTTAAAAGGGGAGAATATTCGTTATGAAGGCTAATAAACACATTTGCTATGTTTGTAGCATAATTTTTTGAAATAAGCAGATTTCCACATTTTTGGTTTGATTCAGTGTATCTAAAAAAGAGATCCAAGTATCCGATACTAAATATATTCCCTATAAACTCGAGATTGCATAAAAGGAATATCATTGATTTAGACTCCTTGACTCTATAATAAAATGAAGTTGTCGATTTTGAAGCCACCAATTAGTCTATAAACGGAATCGCAGTTCTGCATAAAACGAGTCTTGTTTTTATTAACGTTTTGCAAGGAAAAAAGGAGGAGGGTCAATAAGGCCGGTTTTTGGGCCAACTACAGATCGGTCTCAAACGTGTTTTACTTTATTCATCTAACTACGACTCACAACTCCTTAAAAGGATTTTTCCTGAAAGTGATTTGATTTCAAGAAATAGGAATTTTTAAGTTCGTATTTTACATGGATTTTCGCACTTTCATTCAAATCATGCTGGGTTTCACATTGTTAGTATTGCTCGCGCAAGATTATACTTCGCCAAAAATTGCGCACGGATATGCGTTACAACATATGTTAAAGCCATCATTTTTCTCGAGGTACATAGCCTTCAAAATAGGGCTTATTTTTATACTTTATTAGGTCTGTAACCATGAAAGGAGTAAAAATGTCCTACTTTATCAGATTTATTAGCAATAATTTCTATAAAATGATCGAAACAATCTTGGAGAGACATTTTTCTAAGAAAAGGTATATTAGTTTACAGTCAATCAGAACTCATGGTCGATTAGAGGTTAGGCACTCTGTAACAGTTTTATTCGTCAGAATTGGTTTGTTCATCTGAAGATGATGCTCCTTCTCCTTCATTTTCCGACCAACACGATGCATCATTCGTAACATTACTTTCGAATTCACGTGAAGGTCTGTGAGTGTTTTGGTTATATGTAGAATAACCAAGATACCACAGAACCCTGACAATGTGAGCGCAACATCCTGCCACTCTTACACCACTTTTGCACTGGCAGTACCAACCACTTATCGGATTTGGTCCAGGATTAGTTTCTATCCATAAGTTATACATGTTAGAAGATGTATGATGAGACTGGATTTGTACTCTTACAAGGGAAGCTCCTCAGCGCCTCCTCGGTCGAGCAGGTCGAAGACGGCCTGCTCGGAATGTGTAGCGATGCGGTGGAGGTTCCGTGCCTCCTGCATCGCGGCGACAACCGTCTCCTATTCCAGTGGCGGTGAAGGTGGTGTTGCTCGGTGGAGGTCGTCCACCAAGTTGACCTCCTCCTTTTCCTCCTGCTCAACCACGGGTTGTTGCGGAGGGAGAACGTCGCGGCCTCCGATTTCCAGCCGGTACTCTCCTCCTTGCTGGCGTTGGCCTTCCTCGACCGGCGCTGGTATCTCAGCCGCCGAGGGAGTCGGGTCGGACGATGGATTCTCGCCCAGCACCGATACAGGCTCCTCTCACGGCGTGGATTTCCAGCGGAAATTTAAGTGACATGGTCGCGTCCGAGAGCGTAGGCTTCTCCAGCTGCAACGGCGTTTGGACGTCTCGTCTATCTCCAGAGCGTGGGGGCCTTGTCGTCGGAGGGCCTTGCAAAATTGGTTCTCGTATTCACGGATCCTCTCGTCGACCGCGCTCTTTGCCGCGTTGAGCACCAACCGGCGCATCTCTTCTGGGATATTTTCCATCTAGATCGTGAATGAGAAAGAGATTAATAAAAATTAGGAGAGGTCGCCGAGGCGACCGGACCGGGTTTTTATCGGGGAATATGAGGGAGGAGAGTTCGTGACAGAGCGAGTGCTACTCTTCGGGTGACCGCGGGGCGGCTTCGTGGTTGCATCGCCATTCGGAGGTTTTTCCGCGCGTACCTCTTCGTGTCGCACGGTACGCCGATGCTTTCGCGGGCGGTTGCGTGGCCGACCGGTAGGGCGCTTAGCCTCTTCGCTTGGGAGCGCTCCCCCGTTCACTCGCTCTCGGTCTTTTCCGCTACAGACGGGGCGCGCGTCGCCTTTTCGCACTCGGCATCCCTCAGTGGTCGAGCATCCTCGTCTTCTTCGACGCTGGACTCGGGCTGCTCCCTTTATAGGTAGAGCTTGAGATGTATTTTGGTGCAAACCATGCCGTGATTCCTAGGGCTGCGGAGAAGAGCACCTTGTTTCTCTTCCACACGAGATTCCCACCTCGAAATTAGCCTCTCAGCGCTTTCTATCGTAGTGACGGGCTTGAGTGTCTTGTGCAGCACTCGATCGCTCCGCCACTTGCTCGTGGAAAGTCGGAAGCTCCTCCAACCGCTTAATCCACCGCTCTTGCGCGAGCCGGGGCTCTTCCCGGGTGGCGTCCAGTTCCTCTCTCTTCTGGAGAGTTCCGGGAGGTACTGGTTGCCTTCCGAAGTTGAGAAAAGTCGGGATTTTCCCTGTCGAGCTTTGTTTAGCCGTGTTATAGGCAAACTCGACTTCCGGCAACTTTTCATCCCAAGTGCGATGGTTGTCTTCGATGAACGACTTGATCGTTCGATTTAACCGCTCCACCGAGTTGGCTTGCGGGTGATAGGGAGGAGTGGTGGAATGGTGTATCCCCACTCCCTCCAAGTATTGGTCGATCAGCCGATTTTTGAAATCGGTGCCGTTGTCTGATAGGAAGACCTTCGGCGTGCCGAATCTTAGTAAGATGCGCTCCTTGAATGCTTTCTGGATCGTTGGAGCATTAGCTTTCCGAATCGGTATGCATTCAATGTAACAGGTGAATAAGTCCTAAAAAATATATATTTCGTACTTCCCACGGGCGAGTTACTACTCGCTTGCCCATAAATCTAGCAGGCAAGCGTTGCTCGACCTTGCACTGCTGGAATATGACGCAGCTCTTCACGTAGTGGCAGTAGAGGAAGGGTGTTATGGCGAGACAGACGGTAAACAAACCGCGGCGCTACTGTGCAAACAGAGATAAGGGGTGCTTTGGGCCTTTTAAGCTGATTAGGGTAATCGGATTAGCGGAGTTAATCCCTAAGTAAACAGAGATAAGGGGCCTTTGGGCCTTTTTAGTTGATTATGATAATCGGATTAGAATCAGCACGGTCAGTCGGTGCAGCTTCCTCCGCACAATTTTCGACGATTCTTCCCTCAGCACTTATTACAGCTGTAAAATTCTCACCGCCTTCACTTTGTAAACAAGAATTGTCATTTATCACTGCCTCGCAAATTGATTTTTCACGCTCTTGTTCCGAAATCTACGCACTAATTTCCCGAAATAACGCGTCGACGTTTTTTTTTCGGGATTCCACGTTACAGCCTTCCTGTATTTCACCGGAGTCAGAATTTTTTTCAGTTTCTAACAACTGTGGTGTAATTTCGTTGATTAAAGCAGAGTCGATATCATTTGATTCTCCGGCACAAATTTCGGAAACGAGACGGTCTAGCCAAGAATATTCTTCTTCTCCATCCATAATGATGATGATGAGCTTATGAGAGCGAGAAATGAACTGAAAGCGTGCAACACTCGTACCTTTACCTCAGAGCGATTCTACTTGGTGGGGAAACCCCTCATTTTTAAAATAATAATAATAAAAAATGTTCGTTGTTATATTTCGTAAAAATCAGTCGTGTGTAGCTAAGGAAACCGGTGATATTAGCATCCTGTTTTGAGACAAAAGCAATAAAAATAAGATAAGGAACCCTAGATCATCCTCGCCTAAGAGCAAATATCCCATTTTCTTAGGGGTGTTATCTATTTATATACACATCCGATAATAAACATTTCTTGTAAATTTACCTATCCGAAAAGATAAAAGGGAGGAAGAAAACTACATTCGATAACATCCGGCATCTGTAATAATTTTATCAGTAAAGCAGCTGTACTTGTTGATTATAAATCACGACTGGAAGGAAATTTGTTTAGGACTCACAAAGAAAAATTTTAGTACACTTGATAAGTGCGGGGAAAAATGCATTTTTACAAATCGGTCCTATGCAAAGAATCCGTGAGTGTCGAGACCCTGCAGGTGTACTTTATAACTGATAAGTTGAAAGAAACCCCGCTTTTAGTGTAGCCTTGTTGTGTAGTGTAATCTTGTATTCGTAGATTTCAAATCATGGTTGGGCTGAAATTTGTTTAGGACTCGTTGTACTCCGATTAATAAGTGCTGGGGAAAAACGAATTTTTTTCAACCTGTGTCCTTAAAATCACTATCTACAAATGATAAACTTAAAAGAAACCCCGCTTTTAGTGTAGCCTTCATGCCGACAATTATTTGAATAGAAATTTTGAGTTAATCATTTCATCTGTTTTGCGGTAGTATTCGTAGATTCTAAATCATGATTGGAAGGAAATTTGTTTAGGACTGTGCGCTTAATGAAAGCTGAGAAAAATTTTAATCATTTCATCTGTTTTGCGGTACTATTTGTAGATTCTAAATCATGATTAAAAGGAAATTTGTTTAGGACTATGCGCTTAATGAGAGCTGAGAAAAATTTGTTCAACCTGTGCGCTTAAAAAGATTTCTACAAATGATAAGTTAAAATAAAACCCACTTTCACATGCAGGAAACGGGCGCTTTTCAAATACCCGAATTTTAGTTTTCCCTGCGTTAATCACGGTAAGGAAGGGATCAATTTGCTTCGTTCTTTCGGTGGTAGAACAGTATAAAGTTCTCTGCTCTGAGCCAGCAGCATCATTCTGTCTAGAGGTCTGTGCCAGTTTTGAAACGTGAATTTTGTGTCGAACTAATAATATCTTGTGTCGAACTAATGTTGTCTGTGGCAGTTCTGTGTCAGTTTTAAAAAACGTGTATTTGTCATCAAAGTATTATAATGGATCAAGCCGAAGCTAATGTTCTGCGTTCAGTGATTGGGGCAGTTTTAAACGCGCTACCCAGCGGAAATCACCGGATTACAAATCGTTGTAATAGCCGATGGAGACGATCTCTGCGGGGAATGTCCGTCGAGGCATTGAAGTGCGAGTTCCGATTTCTATTGGGACAGACAGGATGTCGGCTGATCGCTCGATTATTCTCGCACGGGATTTTCAATAACGGGCGTGTAATAATTTTGGTGGTCAAATTTTTAATTCGTCATCGGATGCAGACGTACGCAGTCCTTGAAAATGTGATGGCTACAGCTGAACGACAAGGTGAGTTTATTTTTCCTTCTTATAAAAATCCTAAAATTATTGGTTAATTTTATCAAATAACGAAGCGAATGTCGACACGTAATGACCAGCACGCGCCGGGGTTAAATTATTTTTTATTTTTTTTGTTCAATTTTTAAAATAGATACACAGAGAAAAATCGAACGTAAAATTTCTTTAAAGGCATGCATTAAAAAATACAGATTTTTACTTAAGTAAAATTTACTTGCCCTTTTAAGTAAATTTATAAAACATTGTATATATAAATTTTATTTATTTGTTGATTGTTTTTTCTATAGTTATCTGTTTTGCTTAACTTAAGTAAAAAATTTACTTACAGTGGTCGTAAATTTTATATAAATACGTTACTTAACTTAACTTTTTAAACCAGATTTACATACATTTTACTAACGATTTTTCTCCGTGTAGTTTTAAAGAAGAATCGCTAATATCCTGGTAGAAATCTCAATTATTAACGTATATTAGTTTAAGCTGCTTATTTGTATTTTTCATAAGGTATTAAAAGCAGATGCATTTTTTATTTTATCATTTTATTATTATTATTATTTTTTTTTATTTCGCTTTCCAGAAAAAAATTAATTAAGCTGTATTTAAATAATAATAATAATAACACATTTTTTCAGCAACAAGAGATCTACTCGAGGATGATAGTGACGCCGACGAGCCGATGGATGAACAGCGTGAGGCCGAGGACGACGTTGTTCCCATTGTCGATGAAGGCTCGCCACCCCTCATACGACCGGGCTTCGTGCCCTTCATACAGGATGTTGGGTACGCTGATGAAGAGAGAGAAAACGAGGTTGATAGCGACGCCGAGCCGCTATATGTCAGCTCCGACGAGTCGTCGGATAACGAGCGTGAGGACGAGGCGATGGGTGGGCAGCGCGAGGACGAGGGCGTTGGACCCATTGCCAATGAAGGTTTGCCACCACCACCCCTCATGCGACAGGATGCTGTCCCCACCATGCAGCATGTGGGGTTCGCCGATGAAGGTGCTGCACCCATTGCGCAACAGGGCGGCGTTCAAGCCCTTGGTGTCGGCTGGGAGAATGTACGCATCCCCGAGGACATCGACGGAATACAGGCGGTTTTGCGCTACTTGGAGGAGAATTACGAGCCGCCTTATCAAGCTTGTAATCAAGCGCTTAATCACCCAGTTGAGGGGATGGATGCGGACACTTAGAGAACGAAGAGAAATGCTGAGCGATGCTTATTGGATGGATGGGCCGGATGGAGCCGAAGACGTCTTTGAGCAAAACAACGAACATGATAGACGAGTTAACAATTGTAAGTTTTTTAAAAATAATAATATATTTTTTTTATGAATTTTTATTAAACTTTTTTATTTTATTTTTAATTTCTAATTTTTAATTTTTTTATTTATTTAAAAAAAAAAAAAAGTCCTTCGCTGTAGGTTGAATGGAGAAATGGAGATACCAACGAGATATCTTATTGAGCGCGATTTTCTCGACCAATACGTGGAGCAAGTTAAAAATTCACGAAAAGCTGTAGAGACTCGTTTGTTTTGCGACATGCGCGAAGACCAATCATCGTCTTTTTATACCTTAGATTTAAAATCATTGAAAGAGCTTTTCGATAGAGCTCGCGAATCTTTTAGAGCACCGCCTGATGTAATTGAAAAATAAATAAAAAAAAAGTTTTCTTTCGTCTCCTTAAAAATATTGTCTTGTTATTTACAGATGAAGCTTCGAGCTCATCTCGCTCCCCCAGCCCCCTCGCGCTAATTCACCAACAGGAGCACCAGCCACAGCCGCCGCAACAGGAACAGGGAGAGCATATCCTGCAGACAGGTAGAGGCCTTAGCGAGAATTATGTTTTAAAAGAAGCGGGTGTTCGTTTCGCGATTAACGGGGAAGGCGTGCGATACGTTAAAAAATATCAATTACACAGTAGGGAGTATATATAGTAAGAATAAACAATGCGCCGCCCGGAGTTAACCCTGTATTATGGTTGGAGTGGGCTATCAAAGACCTGCACAACCATTGTACATCTCTTTCTAACTGCGAGAGAGATTTAATCGGTCTCGGAATAAAAAGCGATTATTTCGGCCTCAGAGCGGCTGGTCTATCTCTGAGACCAATTGGAGATTTTTCATACGCCGATTTGTGGGGGTTAATGGAAAGTTTAATGCAAAGTAATGCCGAATTTCGAGTAGACGGTAGCTTTGCATTAAACTTTTTATTAGTGAAGATGCCAATAAATGTATGCCGGAGTAGGTCTATAGTAAATATTCGAAACGCTGATAATTTATGTTTATCACGGGCTAGCGAAATGTTTTTGAAATTTAAACAAAATTCGGGCGGTGCAACAAAAAGAGAATGGAAAGTTATCTGCGATAGCCGGCGATCTTTGCAAAAAATGCGCGCGGAACAGTTGGTGCGGGATGCACAAGTAAATATACCTGGTGACGGTTGCGGACTTGAAGAAATTGCAAAATTTCAGCAATTTTATAGCGAACGCGATATAGCGCTAGTAATTTACGCATGTGCGTTAGAAATCTTTATCTTTGAGCGGCGTCCGTGCACGTAAACTTACGCGTAAGTGATTTTTTTTCTTTTGAAATGAAAGAGGAAGGTATTTTTCCTTATATGTTAATTCGAAAATTTTTTGTTAAATATTTAAAAACGAAATATAGGCTTATTATTGTTATTACTAACAGGCAAAAAATATAAAACATTTGATTGTAACTTAAAGTGGGTTTAATTTCCGGTTTAATTTATAATTGTTATGTTAATGTTTAATTAAAATCTTCTTTTATTATTGGTTATTTTAAAATGTATAATCAGTAATTGTTTCGTTGATAAATACATATTTTGAATTCGTCAGTTCAATAGACAAAGTTGTATAATTTTAAATGAGGTAAGTTGCAAAATTTGCTTATAATTTAAATAAATCTGTCAGTCATCTAGCTATATAAAGTTCACGCGGAACAACGTAAGTTAGTTATAAATCCTTTTATTATCCTGATATTAAATTATTGTTGGTTAAATGATTTATAAGAGTTTTTTTGTGTTTTAATAAAATAGAAGCAGTTCTTTCATTTCTTCCTTAGTGATTCAGAGGTGCGTCGGAAAACTATTTGTCTGCTTGTTTGCAGTTGCGATAACTTTCCTGATTGGGGAAAGCGGAGGGCCAGTTCGTGTCTTGATCCCAAAAGAGAAGGTTCTCTCTTTTTCGACCTGTCCTGGTGATGAATATTATCTTGTCTTGTCTTGTCTAATATGGAAAACTTAACTTATGTAAGTATTTTTTGTATGCTTTTTATAAATTATTTTGATATGTTTTTCTGGTTATTTTAAAATTGTTTCCTTTTTCTTTTTCCAGCTTTTGGATGATCCGGATTTAATGAGCCGCGTACGCCAGGCCGCGGAAGACGTGCCTAGCACGTAACCGGCTTCAGGGTGGAAGGACGAAGTTTCGTGATCTCTGGACAGTGACACGCGGAGGACTGGGACGACGATCCCGGACTTGCTCTTGGTTCCGGCACTCAAAAGGGGATCCTTCTTTATTTTCAATTATAGTTTCCGCGAAGGTTGACTCGGGAGTGATAAATGCTCATCCCGAGTCAGAATGTTTAGAGAAATTAAAATAATAAAAAAAAATGTGTGTTTTATATGTGTGAAGAGATTATTATTATTATTATTTTTTTTTAATAATAATTTAAATAAATAAAATATAATTTCAAGTGTTTTTTTGTTTTAATTCCCTAATTTCCCTTAAAATTCCTGTTCCAAGTGATTTCTTTTCAACAATTTTTCCTATTTTATAAATTTAATTTGTGAATTTGTTATTTTTAAATTGTAAATGATTTATTATTATATGGTTCTTCTTTCCATAAAGTACCCTACCCCCTTCTTTGCATATGTGACGTATCATTACGTTCCCCTCTCCTTTTATTTTTCTTTATCTCCTCTATTAATTGATTTGGAAATTACCTTTTAAATAATTTAGTGTTGCCAAATTACTTAAGGAAACGGAGTCGCCGAAATACCGACTTAGAAGCTCGCATTGAAACTTTTGCAAAA
>UCOM01003048.1:0-20608 GCA_900474385.1 Ormyrus pomaceus | reverse complement strand
ACAAAAACACGGTGTGTAACTCGGGGAGAAAGCTATTTCAGACTCGGGTGAGATATTTTCAGCACTCGTCTATGTCTCGGGCGCCTTCGGCGCCCTCGACCCCGACTCGTGCTGAATATCTCACCCTCGCTTGAAATAGCTCATTTTCTCCCCTAGTTGCACAATGTACTATTTCTTATCGATCTCCATCTTGTCTCTATATCTGTCTCTGCAATCATAATAAACAATATGAGAATTTTTAAGTATCTCTCAATTATAATTCAGTTATCAAATTATTTACATAGGAAATATAGATAAATAACAAAAAACTATGTCAACGGATATCAAAAAGATGTTACAAATATAATTTTTACCATTCAATTCTAAATCAAATATTTCAAACATATTTTTTCTTATTCTTTTATAAGCGAGTGCTTTCAATTCTTTAATTTTTGCATATTTATAACCTTCATCTACATAACTTCCAGAATCATATAATATTCTTTCATTTTCAATACTTTCAATTAGAAAAATATCTGTTGGATTCACTTTAAAAATTTCTTTTTCTGAATCACTCATTTTTATTAGATTTAATATTTGATATAAATTTATCAAATAAATTATTAAATATAATTTAATTTACTTAATAAAAAGTTTTATAATAATAGTGCAAAATATAAAGGTTATAATTATATAGTTATAAACAGTTCCGTTTTCTGTTGACAGGTTATGCTTGTTAGCGTCTCGCGATAGGCATTTGATTGTTTCAGTGCATCAACAGACGCTCTCAAAACGTTCTAAACAAGTCGAAATATATTGGCAAAAATGGATTCAACAATGGATGATGCGATTGATTCGTTAATCATTCAATTAATAAAAAGCGAGCGTTTCATCTACGACAAGAAGGATCCAAAGTACTTGAAAAGAAAAGAGCTAAAAATCGGTTTCTTTGAAATTGTATCACAAGCTATATTTCAAGAATTCAACTATAATTTATCAGGTAAGAGATTAAAATTTGCTATTTCAAGTAAATTGATAAAGTAATATCATGTTATATCATTTAGTCGAAGCAATTGAAATAAGATGGAAGGATTTAATAAAAAGATATGAAGCTGAAAAATCTAAATTACGATCAAAACCAAAGTCTGGATCTGGAGCAAGTACTGCGAAAGAAAAATGGATTTTGTTTGATGACATGCTATTTTTGGACGAACCATCTATGAAGCACAGAAATGTCATAAGCTCTATGCCAGTTTCAAAGGTAAACTTTACTATAAAACAATATGTAAAAAGAAATTACTACTCTGAATTATACTATTAAATTAAACATTTTTTCAATAGGATTCTCTAAAAAGAACCAAAGTTTATTCTAAAAATGACAGTAAGAAAGTGGTACATATTACTTCTTTTTTAAATAAAACAATGCAATTATAGAGAATAATATTAAAGAATTATTTTATTTTGATAGCCTCCAGATGATACATTTGCAAAAAAGAAAAAAAAAAGAAGTGAATGATTTGGACAAGGAAATATTAGATGTCAAGAATATTTTAAAAAAGGCAATGGAAAATTCTCTTTCAACTCCACCCAATAAATTTGTAGCTGTAAAGGAAGAAGATAAATATGTAGAGGCAATACGTAAAGCTTTAAGGAGGCTCCAGCGCGGAGAGTTCAGAAGTCAGCTATGGCATTTTTGATAAATAAAAATTTTCTGAATCCAACGGTATCCTTATTTACCCCAGTAGTCGTGGAAAATTTTGAGATATTTCGTTTCAAACTTTGCAGATTTTACATAGCCTCTTATGGAGTGAAGTGAGAAACTGGTCGACTACTAACCTTAATCAAGGAGTTCCGCAATAAAAACAAATTATTCTTTATAGATAAAGATGTAAGCTTTCAGTATGTAAGCTTTTAATTGAGGTCGAAATTGAATGTCGTCCGCATATATCCGAATTCTAAAGGAAAGCCTCTTGTTGTTAATACAAAGTGCGCGCTTTTTGAATAATTTAAATTTTAATGCTTAATACTAATTTAAAAACTAATGCTAATAAATGATTCAAGCTCTTATTTTATAAAAATAAAGATATTTTTGTAATTATTATTCTGATCTTATACCATCTAAGTTACATATAATGTTTTTTCGCGCATTGGTATCTAAAGCTTTTAGCTCTTTGTTTGGTTAGGAAAAGATCAAGTTGATGACTATTTATTTTAATTATGAAAAAAATACTTCATAATTGCAGTATTATGATATAATATTACTTTAAAAATAATTATAAAAATTTTCAGCATAAATATGTGCTTTTAGTGGGTAAGTTTCTTTTTTGTTTGTCTTTGACTTCGGCTGTACTCGCTGGAGCCCCCTTAATATACTTAATTTTAAATGACATTATCAAAACTCAAATATACAAAGTAATGTTTTATAGACTGCACTTCTTTATACAGAGAATTAGCTATAATATCCGCATAATTTTTCGTAAATTATTTCTATACACTACGGGGATGAAGAATTTCCTTCCACGTTGTTGACGTCACGTTCGCCTCCAATTGACAAGTCTCGTACAGACAGGCGCACAAGTCACAATTCCACGTGTGACGCACGAGTCCGCGCCGTTCCAATCCATTTTCTTTCTATCACGCCTACCTGCCGCGCTTTTCGCGAGCAGCTTCTTTTCAAAGACCTTCGGCGGCTTCTTTGTCGAAAACAGCGAACTTCTACGGCTTGTAAACCGTACGCGAAAAACAGGCCTGTCTCGAGAGCCGACTGTTTACTCCGCGTTTCGAAAAACATGACTCGATCCCCCCCCGTCTGTAAGGAGGAGCTGCTTTAGATTTTTTCCCCGTCTCGCTGCTGACTAAAGTTCGTTAACGGTAAGCGAATAGTGCGTTTTCAGGAATTTCTGCCGTCGGAAGCACCGTAAAATTCGCTTTATTATACGCTCGCTGAAGTAGCGACGAAGTAAATAAAACCTAGCCTGGAAGGGCGTATCAAAGGTAGTAGTAAACTGGTTATATGCGGTAAGTGCTGTATAATGTTATTTTAGGGCCGCGGCTATATTTCACTCTTCTCGGAACAAAAACGAAATTCGCTTGTTTAATGGCGTGCGTATAAAGTATGCACCGTTCCGTCAAACGATAATTGGCGTTTCTTACAAAACCCGCTCTCGTATGAGCGACGACGCACGCGAAAAATAGACTGACAAATTGTGCGTAAGCGACTGATAGGAGAAGCCGGTCGGGAGATATCAAAATTTTACCTATTTTAAATGGTAAGTGACTGATTAATTATTTTCATTTGTAAGGAATTAATGCACTTCGAATGTATACAGCTGGAAATTTTAATAAGAAATATATGAATGAGAGAGAACTAGACGAACGTATAACCATTTTGTATTTTAAATAAATTTCCAGTTTTAATTAGTGATAATTTGTAATTGTAAATTACTTATATTCGTCTATACATTCGAAATATTATATAAAAATTTATCAAATCTGTGGTTTAAACGTCGTTGTTAACATAACATAAACGTTGAGAAAGCAGCTAATAAAACATAAGATTTAAAAATTAATTAAATTAAGCTTACGCAATCAGTAAGATTCTCTTTTAATAATTCGTTAGAATCTAATAAAGCACACATAATAACAATCACACAAGATTCTGAAATAATTCCAGCGATCGCAATGACGCACCTGGTAAAAAAAAACCCAGCAGACGAACGACTCACTTCGGCACTGACGAAACCCTACGAAGTTACCCAATACAAACAAGAATCGAGAGTCGCAAAAGTAAAGTGCACCTAAGTGACTAAATAGAACGAAGCAAAAGATCGATCAGTAACTTACGCAGCGAAGAGAAAATAATAATTTCAGCGCTCTTTTCTCGGCATTGTGCCTCGGTTTTGTAAATTAAAATATTCTTTAAGCGAACGTCGTTTTGACGTATTCATGCAAATACCGAGAAGCCAAAAGATATTTATCGACGAGTCATTAACTGCAAAGTTTTGAAAATTTTCCTGTCTTGCTACACAAATCCATATTGCATAAGCAGCAGTTTCGCAGAAAAATAATTCTATGTAAATTGCATTTGCTACATTGTAAGAAAGTACATTAATAAATCTCGTCAATAAGAATTTTATAGCGTGATGTAAGTATAGCATTTCATTGGCTGGCATGAGAATCCATTTGTCAGTGTCCGAACCGCTAAAAAATTAAATGAAAAAACTTGCGGAGTAGAAGCGCTTACAGGCGATCAATGGGACATTCACCTAAACCTTTTACGTCTAAATTCACAAAAATAATCCCTCCATACGCTTTGTGAAAACGCTCCGAGTAAAATTTTTTTCGCTTGAAATTTAAAAAAGTCTACAAGCAGTTTCTAAAACAGTAAAAAGCACAGCGAGTTTTTTCGAATCGATTAGTTTGTTCGCGACTGCGTTCCAACGAATAACAGTCACACGTGGCATCTCGCGCAGCTCGCAAAAACATTAAAAGTGGATAAATTCTCGGAAGGGACATGAATTTATACAATGGATTTACTCATTTTCAAAATTCACATGAAAGCGCGCAGCCAATTCACATCACAGTAATAAAAGTCGTGTAAGTCAGACGTGTGTGCCTGAGTTGCCGAACCAACCTAACCTCAACGAGAAAAAAACAAACTGCGTGGACGTTGCCTCGCGCAGACTTTTCATTCTATGTACGGAAGAGATACTATATCCGTCGGTTAAAACATCGGTATCAATGATAAAATATGAGCGAGCTTAATTAAGTACCTACGAACGCCTAATTATGCCGCGCAAAAAGAAACTGAGAAACAACATGCAGAGGTGAGCTCGTTTCACGCTCGGAAAAATAAGGCTCGCCGCCGGTATCTGCTGCTGCTTACTCACTCGATTTTCCAGAGCAAGGCGCCTCGTATTTTGGAATTCCCTCGAAAAGGAAATCCGAGAGAGTCGAGTCCTTATCTCAGACTTGCGCCGCGCACTTTGTTTTGCTCCAGCAAGTAGACGGATATCCCTCTCGCTTCGGGCGCACGGTATATAATTTACTCAGCGCGCGGTAACAACCCATCCACGGTGCGTCAATCTAGAAGTGCCGAAATAGCAACATAACGGTGCGGAAGCGCGAAGGGCTGAGAGGTCGAAGTGGGGCTGATATCGGGATGGAAAGGCATTTCCACTGCGACATCCCTCCCCCTGCACTCAGTGCGCGCGCGTTTTCCGACTGCCTCGTGGAAGGGGGAGGGTGGGGGGCGGACGTACCCGCGGCATCAACATAAACAACAACGAGAGCGAGCAGTACCGAGTACCACGTGCGTGCGAAAAAAGGGCAGGTATTACGACGCACAAGGGAGAAGAAGGAAGGAGGTAGCACTGGACGCCGTCGTAGCGTCGAACGCGGGCTCTCGCGGCACTAGCAGGCTGCGTGTGTGCCTCTCTCGCTAGAGAGCCTCCCAGGCCGCCTCTTCGGCCTCCCTCTCTCTCTACGAGCGTCACTCGAACGCGGGAACGCAAAAAACGCGCGTGTTTCCTCTCGCTCACGGACGCACACAGAGAGACGCGGGCGCGCTCCTCTTCTCTCCCACCGCGGCCGACTCTCTTCCTTTGCGCGCGCGACTTTTTCTCCCCTCCCGGCTCTTATACGCTTTTTACTTCGCACGTACGTACCTGTCGGTGTTGGTGCAGGCGCGTCACTCCAAAAACAGAGAGGGATGTAGGCGCGAACGCGCGCGCGCACGTGAAAATCAAAATGGCGCTTTTCGCGAGGCCTCTCCTGCGCCTGCGTCGGCCGCCTTCGGGCTTATCATTTCTTTACTATACTACGCGGCTGCCGCCGCTGCTGGTGCTGTTGCCGCTGGCTTGTTTTTGTTATTAATCGCGCGCTGCCGTCTTGTTTACGCGCCTACTGCGTAACGTGGAGGGGACGAGTGGAGAGGGGAGGCCGCGCGACACGTACACCCGTACGCAGACTACTTCGCGCGCGCTGTCTGCGATTCAGGGAGCGATGTACCGCGTGCGCCGCGCGCACGCCGGATATGCGATGTGTTCTTGCGAGGAAAATGCCTGCGTGATGGAGAAGCGATGAATAGTTAATTTAGGGCTGAGTATACTTGAAGCGAGGAGCTCGTGTCGATGCCCGTTTCCTATTTACTGCGGGATAATAAGCTGAGAAAGGGAAAAGGGTAATCTGCTTGTAAATAGAATAACTTTTAAATGCGCATTTTTGCGTAAATAATTAGTAGCCGCCGCGAAGCCGCAAAGGGACGAGAGAGATGATGCCATTTTCGAAAATGCTCTTTTCTGTTGACAATAGGATTCTTGTGGAAACGAAGAAAGTGCTCTTCCGTTTTTCTTTGAATCGAACATTTTAAATTAAAGTCGCGAAAAGGTTGGGTCAACAGAGTTTCAGCTCGGCAGAATATAGATAAAATTGACTTTGAATTTTTTAAACGGCATAAAATTGAAGACAATAGCTCTGCAGTTAGCTTTAATTTACGATCAATTGTAAAATAAATTTAGAAAATTACCAGCTAATTTATTGTTATTTAACTTATTAACAAAGCGGTTAATGGATTAATATGCGTCGTTAAAATTTCTTTTGATAAACCTCACCTATATCAGCTATAAATTTTCCCTCAGCGAATGTAAGTATAGCAATAAATAAGAGCGCTTGCTCACATTTTTCACAAGTTTCTTTCAACGTCAAGTGCTGTCGTGTTCGTTATACCTCTCGGTAATCTTACATGCCGTAAAGTATTTTTGCAATGCTACATAAAGATCACTGTAATATTCTCAATAACTTGCAAGCAAAAGCACAAGAACTCGCAGAGGCTCTTACATTAGCATCGGCCAGTTTTTGTCCGCGCCTCATTGTCAGGATTCTCGAAAAAAGGTTAGAAAAAATAGCGAGCCGCGCGGCGCGGCTATTACGCCCCTGCTTCGATTCCACGTATACATATGTATCTCTGCGTACATGCACGCGGTCTTCGCATAATACTATATACACACACAGAGACGGAGAGCAGCAGAAGGAACGCGCGCCGTAGTATGCAAGGAGGAGGAAAAGAGTTACGCGACGCTCGGCGTGCCAAAGCGGAGAAAGAGAGAGGGAGAGAGAGCGAGGAGGGGGGGGGAGGGGGGGGGGAGAGAAGATTGACAAGAAGGCGAGAGCGAGAAGACGAGCAGAAAAACAACGGCCACCGGCGGGGAGTGCAGAGACGTAGGGGAAGCGGGTAAAATAGCGTAAATAACAGCGAGAGGGAGGGAGACGCTCCGGTTAGGCTCGGGAGCGAGAGGCGAAACAGAGTAAATAAGAGCGAGCGCCTACATGAATCGAGGAGAGGAAGAGGAAGCGCGTCGCTGGAGGAGGGAAGAGGGGGAACGAAGGGGCGAGCGCAGCTCGCGGAGGAGGGGGTATGCTGGATGACGGGAAAGTGGCGGAAGAGGCGAGTGGGGAGGACCGCGGGACGCGGCCCCGGGGTGGGGGTCGCGCGTGCTCCCTCCCCTCCGGCGACTCCCCGGCAGGCGGCTGCGCTTCTTCAACTCGCGCGCGGAGCAGCACGCGGCTGCATATGTATTCGGCTGCGGGGCGGCTGGATGCGCGCGTCTTCCTCCTCCTCGGGGATCTTCGGCTAATCTCGCCGCGCCGCGGTACGCTTTCGCGTCATGCGCTTGGTCATTGACTGTCGATTATTTCATGTACGCCACGGTCAGTGACTGCTAATGCAATTACATCGTTCCCGAGGTCTAATTAGAGGAAGAGGCTGTTTTTATTGGCTCTTTATATTCTCTTTCTTCGCTGGCTTCCAAAGAATGCCGCGCCGCACGGCTCCCTTTCGTTGATAATTTATTTCATGTGGGTTTAATAGGGCGATAATAATTCTGCTGCAGGAAATGCCGATGGGCTGTGCTGCAAGGAAAGGCTGCGAAGTCTTATATAACTATATAGGTTTGTTCTTTAATCATGATGTATTTGACGCAAAAAAGGAACGAGTTTGCAATTTAGAGTTTCTTAATTATAATAAAATTGCGTAATCTTGTTAAAATATAATTAATTAGAAAGTGGCTTTGTACAGCATTGGTTAGATTTTAGCTTTAATTACTCTGCACTTTATACATAAAGTAAAAACTTATAATATGGCGTTTCAAATGAGCCTCGCAGATATCCACTTGGACAGAAAGAAGGGTTAAAGCGGTAAGAGGCTGTACCAAAAAATAGCGGCAAAGGCCTGCTTAGAGGTAAGCATATTTATTAATGTTTATTTTAAAAAATACTAAAAATTGCGGATTCGTTTGCAGATTTTGCAATTGCACTTCAAAAAACTGTGGGTACTCTTATTTATTAGAAAAAAAATCAAATACGTGTTAGCTGCTGCAAGAGGCGGAAAAAAAGCATTTTACGGTTAATAAATTCCATTCCTTTGATAAAAAAAAATACTACGAAACTTTTACAATTTTTTTGCGGATTCTATAACTGCATGAACAATTATCACATTTTCAATATATACCAACGAAATAATTATTTTAATTTTTACGGGGTGGGGATGAATTCTCTAGTTACCATAATTGTAATCTGCGCATGCGTAGAAATCAGCCAATAGAAAATGTGACGATTTAAATAATTTTTCCATATACGATACATATATAGTATTTAAAGTTTCGTTCACACGTGTAAGTTCGTCACATTTTCAATTGGCTAATTACTACGCATACGCAGACTACAATTATGTTATCTTTTGAATTCATCCCACCCCGTAAAAATTAAAATAATTATTTCTTTAGTATTTATTGAAAATTATACGGAATCCGAAGAAAAATTACAAGCGATTCGTATGCAGTATTTTTTTATCAGAAGCAAGGATTTTATTAACCGTAAAATGCTTTTCTTCCGCCTCTCGCAGCCAGCGCAGATTTTATTTATTTATTTATTTTTTTCTAATAAATAAGCGTATCCGCAGTTTTTTGAAGTGCAATTGCAAAATCTGCAAATGATTCCGCAATTTCTGGTATTTTTAAAATAACATTGTTACATTTTTCTCGCGCAGTTCAAGCTGCTCTTACCAGGCGCGGACAAAACAAAGCTTCAAGATTTTCGGATAATTCATACGAAATCGCAGCAGCTCGAGAGGACTCGCACAACGCCAAGGTGGCATTACGTAGAAAGATTGTCAATTAAAGCGACCTCGGAATCGGCGGTCGATAAAGCAGGGCAAGTTCCCTACATGTTTGAAAAGCGGTACCGAGACTGCAGGGAGAACCGTCCCGATGACGGTACTAGAATCGCTCGCGAAACGACTTACCTACGCGTACATCGTGCGGGGGGTGGGGGAAGGGGAGGAGGAGCAAGGCAGGGGGTAGCGCCATTGTCGTCTCTCCGCTCGATTCTTATCGCGGATCTTGGCGCTCTGCTCCGTTCGTTCACTCGTTCCCCTCCCCTCGGCAACTTCCTTCTAACCTTCCTCCTCTCTTCTCTCTTCCTTCCGTTCTGCGTATCGGGCGATTAACGAAAAATGCGCGTGTCCTTGGCTGGACAATGCGATCTCTCTCTCTCTCCCTCCCTCCGTCTTTCTCGGGCTGCTACTTACGAGCTCTGGCTCCGATGATATCGAGTGGAATTATAATGCGGCGGCTCACAAAGAGAGAAAGAAAGCGAGAGGAAGGGACAGGGAGCTGCGGTTTTGCTTCGCTGAGCTGCGTCGAGCACTTTTGCTAGTCAATTTTGCTCTCCTATGCCGGATGTAAAACCTGCCTGTTATTTCGACTTTTCGTCAATTGTTTCGTTGCCTCTTCGTTTCGAGTGGTCTGATCATTCGAATTAAATAAGAGATTTACCGATCTTTCTAGTTTTTTAATGCTTTATTACTACAATTGCTTAGAAATTTTCATTCTGCGATAGTTTCACGATACGTTCTTATTGTTAGAAAAAATCCAATAATGGTTTTACTCGCCGAGTATTGAAAAGCTTATTCAAATAAAACTATCGGAACCGGCTAAAATATGCATTAGTCGATAAGAAATATTCTAATCGAATGATTTATTTAATAAAATAAACAGAGACATAAGTTTATCAATAATTATTAGTGCATAATTTTACAATTTATGTAATTAAATAGTGCTAATGTAGTGATTAAAGCGAGAAGTGGGTAATATTATATTGATCTTTAATTTCAATTATTGACAATACAATTGCAATTTTTTGATGATTAAAATTTGAGATAAAATCTCGATGAACATCAATTGTGGATGATACATTAATAATGATATAAGTCATCTTATGCACGTTTTTTGCACATCGGTTTTATGCACTTTTCTCAATTTTAGTCTGATAATTCTAAATCTCTTTAAAAGCTTATATTCCAGAAACATAATTTCGAGAAAAGCAAATATTTTTTACATAAATAAACGAAAGAGTACTCGGAGAAAATAAAAGATTAATCTAATTTAATTGGACTACCGTAGTAAAAGGTTCAACATTCAGATGAAAGCGTTTAACACCCGATGATACTCATATCCCAAAGCCAGAAAATAAAAAGGAGAAGACGGAAACCTTTGAAAGAGTAAATTTCATTTGCGGGCGCGATTTAAAGTGACTGCGCTGCACGTCGCGTGCAAATGCAAATTTTGCAGGATAAAAAGGAAAAAAAAGACAAGCCCGGGTCGCAGGCAAGACGAGGGACTAAACGGCGCCGCTACAGGACTGTATATTTGCACGAGAGAGACTTCTGAAGATGAGGCACTAGAGGCGCAAGCACTCGTACGGGGAAACGGGGACTGGAGGAAAGAGAGACGTCGCGACGTTTTTCCTGGGAATTTTAGTCGCTTCTAATATTCGAATGCCCCGCGCTGGTTCAGCTATTTTTCGAAAACTCCGAACTTTTCATCCGCGTGTTATTTTCGCCGCTGATGTTATTCATAAGATTTCGACCGACTGTATACGGTTGATAAGAAATATCATTGTATTCTGCTTTTTGCGTCTCGAAGGAGATGGCGTTATCTTTTTCAGGAGCGTCAATGTGGAAACTTTCGTAAACCTATTTTTTTTTTATTCGTCTGTTTTCTTTGGAATCTGTACACATGTTTTGACAATGGAAACTTGAAAATTTAGTTTTTAGATGGATAAAGAGAATGTATAAGAAATCAGTAACTTTCTTTGGAGTACAAAGCGAATGAAAAGTTTATTATATTCGTGCAGCTGATGCTATTTACAAATTTTTATGAATTATAATTATTACTAGGAAGTAAGTCCGAATTACGGTGAAAGTGTTGCGCCTCAGGTAAAGCGTTCCGCTTTAGTCGAAAACCTTACAATTTGCAAGAAAAAAAAACACATAAATAAATAAATGCCACGCAGTACAGCGACCATTTTCGAAAAATATACACCTTCAAAAAAAACGGAGAAGAACCGCTTCGTCGGCGTTACCGAGAAAACTTTCCTCTCAATAACCCGAGAACCCAAGAACTTGACTCTCGAGGCGGCTCGAGGGTCCGAGAGATCCCTGAAAAAAAAGGAAGGGACAGAAAGGCCGGGTTTTTAGAGTGCGTCGGTTTAGATTTTCAAGGATCGGTTAGGGGGGTAGAGTCTTCCAAAAATGCCCAGTCGTTTTTAATTCCCCCCCCGTCAGTCCGACCTTCTTTTCGCGAGTCAAAGGGATCTCTCCCCACCGCAATCAAAAGCCTCCATCCTCGGCAGAGAGGCTTTCTTCTTTTTTAACCTCCTCTCGCGCTTTTTTCACTCCCCTCTGTTTCTCATTTCGGATGCGTGTCGTCGCCGCTTGGGAAAAAAAAAAAAAAAAAAAAAATGGAGGCAGCAGAATCTCGGCGCGGATAATTTTGGCTTTGCGGCGTGGAAAAGGTAGCACCCCGCGCGTCGTCGTCATTCTCCGAAACTGACAGCGGCTTCGCGCGCTGGAATAAAGGGAAGGCGCCGATAACCATCGAAGCGGATTGGCCTGCGCGCGAGTAAATCGGAGAGATCCCGGCAAACAGGTTTTTGCCGGCTTCGTATGGATTTTATTGAGTGGTTACTCGAATTTTCAGCTCGCTACGCGCAAAACAGTTGCACCGCGGCGTGCCGCTCAATCGATGTGGAGGGAGGGGAGTAATTGATTTTTACCTGCCTTCTTCGTCGCTTCTCATCTCCCGTTTATCTTAATTGTCTTACATTTATGCGATGCCCGCAGCTTCAACAATTTCCGACATTCTTTATTCCGACAATTCCGATAATCGACGATCTCATTGTAGCAATTGTAAATTCAGTTTTTATACGACTTAAATGTCGTTATATAAGAATAATATTATAAAAACTGTCTACTAAGATTTATCTATCTACCTATTATCATTTTAAACTGAATTCAGAATTAAATATTTATTTTTAATTTTTGCACAATCAATAACGTTGGCATCAATAAACGCAGGTTCTCTTGATGCCAACTTTTTTTTTGTTTTTTTTTTTTAATCCAAGAAGGTTATTTTTTATGCGAACCAAGAATCACGTGCGAATTTTCGCAATGCCGCTTTACATAACGAGGCGATAAAGGTCGTATATTCCGTGGATCGGCGTTTTCTTATAAAAATATGTTATTTACGTGGAGATAAAGGTATTGCAATTTAATTCCAATTCTATTGTGCCATAATCAATTACCAAAAGCAATAACTTTTGGTTATCTTATTTCTTGCGAATTGTTTAAGAGCACAATTTAATTCCATCTCTTCAACTTACTCATTAGATTATAAACTTTTGCTTTTTATGAAATACGAATGATCACATTACTAGACAGATTAATTTACATGGAACCGGTTCTGGTGCGATAAACCAGACCTTTTCACACGGATAATCGACAAAAGGAAAAGTCGTTAGTTCTTGTTATATTCTATAAACCACAAGATACAAATAATTTTTGGTGCAGCTGAGAATTTTATATTTTTGTTTTGTATATTATCGTCACTTATATTTATATTGTAGTCACATTAAGCGACTAATTATTCGTCTCTAATGTCGCGTCGCAAAATAAATCTTGATCAGCTATTATTACCTTAACACTTATAAAGCATTGTTATAACCATTTCAGAAATGCCATTCTAAAATAAATATTTATGGCATTTGTTTTATGAAAAATTTTCTACACACTAATCGAATAAACAACTTACCTGCTCACTCATTTTGCACAATATGCTATCATTAATGCGGTATGTCCGTAATATTTCAAAATATTATATAATATGTCATACTTTCAATGAATCACATTTTAAAGTACCACGAGGGTAGATATGCCGGAGCATTTAATGGGTCAAAAGTATTAGAGAAGTCAACGAATTTCGGTAAGTCAACTACAGCACTGCTTACGATCGTTTATATCTGAGATTGTACCAATCTATTAAATGCCACAAACATCTAAACGAAAAAGCAAGTGCGCCTTGGCATTTTTTCTTTTTTTGGCGATTAAATTAATCAAAACCACGCTCGCAAGGCGGCACAAAGAGCCCAAGGCGCTGCTCTCTCGCCGCGGCGTCGGGAGAAAAGCTGCGGAGAGCGTCGCATTTATTTGCAGTTCGCGAGCAAAGCCAGAATTTTAATAAAAGTAAGCGGGGCGGAGACCGGGGCTTTAATAATGTAACTATCTCGGTGCTGCCGCTCCGCTCCTGTCCTTGTAAACGTGTAATAAGCGATTTAAAGCTTTTGCCTTGGCAGTGTGGGTTATGCTTGGCACAATAAAACGAAAAATAAAACAGCCAAAAGGTAAAGAGACGGGGCATTGTTTCGAGCTCCGAGCTCTCGCGATGACGAAGGACGCCGTCAGGATGAAAATATTTTCGATAAAGGCAGAGGACTTCAGGATCGTTTTCTCGCGGCGAACGAAGCGTCCGGTGTAGAAAATTTATTTGCTTCGTTCGAATTGCTCGCAGCTTCTAAGCAATCCTCTATTTGTTTTTTTTTTTTTTTTTTTACGAGCGATCAATTCCGCTAAGTGATTGCTTAGCCGTAGGAAAACTTTCTGCCGTTACTCGATCGAATTTATTTTTTTCTCCGCGTAGTTCCGTTTCTTGCCGATATCTTAAAGCCGATTCCGCGTTCGCGGAAAAAGTGATATTATAGCCGTGTAAACGAAAGTTAATGAGATTGTTCTTGTTGGTAGAACGAGGATGATGATAAATATTCATCGGTGGAATAAAATAGGAACTACCGGCTGCGGGCACAGAAAGAAAGCTTTCCAATGCATTAATGCTGCTTTCTCTGTGGAGAACAAATGAAGTATAAATGGCCTGAAGTAGAAATTTAACTGATTCTAATAAATAAAGCTATTTGAATTACTAGATATTTCACGTCGAAAGATGAAAGTTGTTCTTTTTTTGGAACTGTTTATTACTCTAGTTAAAGGCACTTGCAAACTCTTCTTAGGATTACGATTAATTTATAAATGAATTGAGAAAAATTGTTACTTATTACTTGTACGTATATAAAACGAATTTCATTTCTGAGGTTGTTCGCATGAATTATAATTAAACATTTCTTTGTTGAACAAAAATTGGAGCATTTACCTCAGGCTTTCTTAAAAATTCGTAAAAGATTAAGATCTCAAAGAAACTTAAACGGATTATTAATCAAAATAAAATTGCTCAAAGCGTAAAATTGTAATTGTTTCGAAATTCGAATTGAAAATACAATTTCTGCACCGACGAGCTCAATTCGAATAAGCAATCTACATATTGCAGCGCCAAAAAACAACTTTCATTTGTTATTGTAACATCGATTTTCGCCTCAGTTTATTGCCGTATTTTCGTTAGATGAATACTTAATCCCGGGCGCGCCTTGATAACTCGTCAAATCCGAAATTACTCCCAACGATTAAAAACGTCAGTCTTCCCTTTGATTTTCGATCCAAAATGCAGAACCGCTCTTCGCTTTTATCAATTTCCAACGTGCATCGACGAGAGCAAAAATCCTGCCTTTCTATCTCCGCATAATAGGCAGCCGCACGACCCCGCCGTCGATTAATCCAGCGATATCTTATCGAGTGTTTATTAGCGGGATCCCGTCGTTACCCGATCCCAGGAAAAGCCAACTCGGAGATTAGCGCGTCACCCTATTAATTTCAAGCTCAAAGAAAAAAAAAAACAAAAAAGTTAAATAAAAAAAGCCAGCATTGTATCCTCGGCTTACCGATACGCGGCGAGCGATCCTTTCTCCCGCGAGCATCCCGCATGCAGCAGCAAGGGCTCGCTCACGGGACGCAGACGCGAAATCGCTCTGCAGTATACATTCGTTGGCTGGAATTACCGGTAGAGACACACATACAGTCAGGGGGGGTGCGCTGAACTTAACGCCGACGGAAAAAGGAGGAGAGCGAATTGGAGGACGTCATTACCTGCTGACCCTGGAGAGGAGAAGCTGCTCTCTCTCTCTCTTTCTCTCTCCTTCGGCTTCGACTCAGCCTCGAAGTATATCCTCCGAGACGGTCGACCTGAAAAGGGGGCTCGCGCGCGGAAATGAGAAAAATCAGCTCGGGGGGGACAGAGCTAATTATCAGCAACGAACTGACATTTTCTCTAATTGAGGGGGAGGGGCGCTCGGCCAGTCTTTGGGCAGCCGTTCACTTGGCAAACTGGCCGGTCTTACACAAAGGGCTTAAAATAGCTTCGTCGAATCGGCGTTTATACCTTTTTGCAGGAGGAGGCCTCGGCTTGAAGGCCGACGTGCCGCTTGCCCTTCCAGTGGGCCCTTACGTCGTGGAGGCCGCCGTGGGACACGGAGAAGGCCTTGTCGCAGAGCAGGCACCGGGCCTTGTGCTCGTCGCCGTGGACCGGCCTCAGCCAGGCGGCGAACTGGGCCTGCTGGAGCCAGGCCCGGATGAACCGGCAGCGACGCCGGTGACGGCCGCCGCGGCGCTGCTGCCGGGACGATGATCTTCGGGGATGCGTCGTGCTCGACGTCCGTCTGCCTGGACTCATGGCGATTTTTTGCCGCGACGAGAGGTATATAGACTGGGGCTTTTGCCTGTTGCTCGAGCTGACCGGCATGGAAGAAGCGGAGGAAGCGCTACTCGTTAGGCGCCCCGGGAAAGCTCTTTTTTACGGGGCTTTTTAACTGCTTTTCTGTACCATTCTACGTTCATTTGAAGCGCAATCACGAGTATTGCTTTTGCGAGAAATTAAGTTAGTCACTTGTTTTACCGGTGGTATCAAAGTAAGCGTGCTCAATATGAACTGCCACGGCGAGATCCCCGCTTTTTTGCGAATCTTCATTTTGTTCACATTGAAGTATTATAGTTTTTAGGTTAGCCATATTGGGTAGAACTGAATAAACAAATGTTCAACGATTACGTTTGAAGATCAATCAGTTTATTAACAATTTTGTTGTTGTAATGAATAGCCCAAACTTAGGTGAACCATATTGAGGACACTTACCTTATTTTGAAAATAAATATTTAATCTACAATCGCATTTTGAGAAAAAAAAATTAAAAAATAATTTTCTACTGTAATTTTAAAATTTACTTTGAAAAAGATGATGCGATGCCAGTCTTTATCATCTTTTTTAAATAATGTTTAATTGTGGCGGTAGAGAAAAGACAAAAGACAATACAAATTACATATTTATTATCTTTTAGAATTTCATTTAACCTTTTCAGTTATCTGTCCTCTACAGAAGACAGATCATTCAATTTACTTATATATAATACTGTAAATTATATTTCGAGGTTCAAATGCTTAATTAAGCTTCAGTTGTACTCAATTAATTATGTACAAATGAATGTTAGACTTTCGGAATTTTTACAAAGATTAAAATCAAATAATTACATAAATCTTGTCAGATGATCTGGTTTAAGAGCAATTACTGAACAATTTTAGACCTTTCTACTTGTAAGAAGGACTTCTTTTCCTATCCTAATGATTTTGCACGTATATGTCTACTTTTATTAACAATTTCTAAAAATTTTAATTAAAATTTGATCTCACGGTTAGATCGTCCCAAATTATAAAATAGTCCCAATTATTGACGCCCCTAGAACGTAAATATTAAAAGTTTAACTAAAATAAAATTTTTATTAACATATTTATTGTAATACATTCTATCATTATACTTAATATCAATACTTTATTCTAAATAATAAAAAATCATGACTGAAAGGGTTAAGGGGGAAATAAAATAGCGAGACGTAAGATAATTTAACTTAACGAACGGATGCTTACACCCGAATCTTATCTCTTACCAGATTTTTATATCCTCAGATAGAGGTTTTATCTGTTTCTTTAACATACATCGTGCTATCGCGTAGCTGCACATCCCTGGAGAAGATAATGGATCGTAATATTAAAATAATATTCCAGCTGGGTGCATTTCTTTGCGGTAACCAAATATTTTTACGATAATAAGCAGATCTTCTCGTTCTGGTAAACATTGCAGAAAATACAATTTCGTCCGTCTAAAAAGTAATTTCGCGTGAAAACGAAATTGGTTCAAGTAGAACGGTAAACAAGTACGGGAAAGGTAAGTTGTGGCGTTATTGCTGTACATCCACGCCTAATTAGTAGAACGCTTCCTCCACTTTTAAATGCTCCAAACGCTCGAGGGAGACTCTTCCTACTTTTGAGACTCGCAAGGGTGTTTCTAAGGGTACTAGATTTCGCCAATACTCGGGTCTAGAAGGGTTCCAAGTAGAACGTAATATTTTGCTGTACTTTGTAATTAGAATAACAATAGGTACATATTTAACAAAATTTTACTCACATTGTTGGAAAAATTACAATATTTTTTTCGTAAAATTTACTATAGTTGTGAATTTTACAATAGTTTCTTGTAAAATTTAATATAGTTTTGGTAAATTTTAGAAAAAACTATTGTAATTTTTTCAACAATGTCAGTCTCTGAGATTTAGTAGATTTAGTAGAGATCTCTAATTTTTAGTAGAGAATTTTTTTCCCTGTACGTTTGCTTATTTTAGTGCAGTAAGTTAACCTAATAGTTTTATGCTTTTAAAAATTTGCTTTTTACAATTTTACAACTATAATACAAAGTACAACATTCTAAAAAGTGCATTCTATGTATAGAATATGACTCCTTAAAATTTATATTTGGAAAGGCAAAATTTAAGTACTTCCAATATAGGAAAGGGACTTTATAATTTTCAAATGATAATCTTAATTTGGCTGTAAGCAAGAAACAAATAACGCCGAGCTTCGCTATACATTATTTCATCTACTTTTTTTAAAGCACTGAAAATCAGACTTTATTGCGTAGCAGAACGATTGCAGGTTAATGAACGTTAAAATGAAGCAAATTTAAATTAGTAAAGCACTTTTATTTTATAAAATGACGAAGAAAAATATTGATTTCGCTTTAAGCACATCAAATTATTATCAATAAACATTCTTTTAAATGTTTATACAAATTGAGCATTTTCAAATTGCTTGAAAAAGCATTTGAAAATTGATACAGAAAGCGGCGTGATTAGTTTGTAGAAGGAGAAAACAAAAATGACAAAATCTAATTGGACCTTAGGAAACTCGAAAAAAATTTATGCTTTTTGGATATAAAATGACAATATCGCAATGGGAAATGAATTAATAAATCATAATAAGTGCATGATTTTGAAAAGTTAGCTTGGGGAAAAATAACTATTGTTAATTTTATAAAAACTTGTTCGGGTTAGACGCAAACAAATCGTTTAAGTCAACGTGTTAATCTTCAAGACTCAATTATGGAAAGATTTTAGAAAATTTAATCAATTTCTTTTTTTAGTCAGGTCCAAGTTAGACAATGCTAGATTTTCTGCAACTTTTTTCATGAATACCTAACTTTACGCTTTATTCAATTTTAAATTGAGGCTTAATACTAAATATGTATGTCTTAAAAATAAATTTACTTGTACGACGTTTATTAAAACTACATGATGAATTAATATTAGTGAAGAAAGGCAAGAAAATAGCCAATTTACCCAAAAATATAAGATTTTATTAATAAAATTGTTACAATTGTTTTTTGTGTTGACTAGAGTAGATATACATTTGTTCAATCTTTTTGAGTCGTGAATTTTAGAAAGAAACAATAAAAATAATTCATCTAATTATTACAAAAGAATACGAGTGACAAATTATAGATGCATAATAGACTTGTAAAGAGAAATACCACAATACACATAGCGTGAAATTCAATGAAATGAAATGACAATTAAAAAAAAAAGATATTGAAGAGCTTGAAATTGAAAGAAAAATCTACAGGACAGAGAGGTAGAGAGGCGCAAGCACTATTGACTACTTCTACTGAAAAAACCAAAAGTAGGAAGAAACTCCAACAGTTTCCCAATCAATTATTTCGGTGTCTAAGGAATAGCAAATATCTTCGGTACGGCGCAAATAGTTTTCAGATTATCTTCAGAGTGACGAATTTTCAGGATGAAAGGAGCTTTGCAGCTGTATATTTTCAGTGTTGCGTAATAAAATTCAATAGTATTTTACTATTATAATCGCATCGCTGTTTTGATTTATCAACAAATCATAGATCAATTTGTTTCCTTAAACTTATCATAAAGAGCATACAAAATTTAAAATATAGGCTTAGAGTAGGCTAAAAAAATGTATCTGTACGTCAAATAAATGATTTTTCTAAGATTTCTAATTTTCTAAGCATGCAGAATTTAATTTGAGCGTGAACGAAACTTAAAATTAAATATTTAACACACAGTGTGGTAAGCATAAAATGCGATGCACCTCGTGAAATTCCTCGGCGGCCAAATATTTTTCGCGTAAACAAACGCGCCCCGTTAGGAATCTTTCACGTATGAAAGCAGTCCTTGCATATGCCAAAGCTAATATTAGCTTCCTGCATCTGCTTTCCTATCTTTGCATTTTTAATCGAAAGTAATTTACGCCTCGCCTTTTTATCCTCTCATAATCGGGTACTAAGATTAAGGTGATCCGAACTCCCTTGAAAACTTAAAAATATTACATATAGACAAAATATCTCATTGTTAAGTCTATTTTAATATAAAAATTTAAAAGAAAATAGCTTTATTTTTAGACTTTTTCGGCTCAAACATCGTTTATTTTTAGCTCTCTCCGATTATCCAAAAATAGAAAAGAATAACTGATCCGGTTCAGATAACCTCACCGAATGAAGTTGACTCCCGTTAATTTCTAATTCGATTCGAGCCACGCATCTAAGGTGCACCCGCTCGGGCAAAACGAAGCCGGAGTAATAAACCTGGTGAAAAAAAAAAAAAAGAGCTCTTAAGTACTGTCGCTGCAGGCCTGCACAGGCTGACACGCCCATCGCGAAGCCCCGCCAGCAGAAGCCGCGGCGGCCTGCTGCTGCGAAAAAAAAAAAAGGCGCGAATCCTCGGTTCGCGCGGCAAATTCAAACGGTCCCGCTGCCCCGGTGACTCGCGGCCCGTTTCCTTCGGCAAACGTCAGCTGCCCGCTGCGCGAAGCCTCTTACCCCATAAAACAAAAAGAGGCCTCTCTCCCCTCGCGTAACTTGTTGCGCGAGAGCGGTCCGCGCGCGCGGGGAGGCGTGGTCTCCCCGCGGCCCGGTAAAAGGAAGAATAATATCGCCGGCATGTAAAAATACGCTTATACGACGACTGCGCGCGCTCGCGATATCGCGTACACGTGAGTGCAGGCGGCGTCGGGGAGGGG
>UCOM01003047.1:0-20615 GCA_900474385.1 Ormyrus pomaceus | reverse complement strand
ACTGCCCAGGTTTTGGGCATTTGCAAATGAAAATGGCCAATTCCTACTCTAAAAATAGTTCCGATTTCTACTAGGGAACGTAAACTAGAAAAACGTAAAGAAAATTACGTAAATATTTAAACAATACAAAGATAGTTCACGAAATAAACTCTATAACTGAATAAACAAAAGAGCAAGTATAAATTAATAATTTACAGTCGCAAAGTGAGTAGGCAATTAGCTTCCCAAAATGAACCTTCCACTTTCATTATCTCCAAATGGCACTTCAGACTTCATTCAAGAAAAAGCCCATTTTCCCTATATAAATCAAGCTCATCCGGCATCCCGGCAAACTTTCCAAAAACCCGCGACTTTTTTTCCATCAGCCACACCTCGAGGACGGCCCGCGGTGCGACGCTCTCGGAATTAAACGAGCGAAACGAGCTCGACGGAGCAGCGGCGTCCCGTCGCTCCGGAAATAGAAAACCCGAGAGCATAAAATTAGCCGGGCGCGTCTTTGACGAAAGTTTTTTGCCTCCGCGCGGAAAACGGCCCAGATATCTCGGATAATCCCCCCGAGGCGCGCAACTCGTGCCATCCTCCCGCGGCGGCCCTGCTGGGAATTCCGTCAAGTATTTCCAGCTCGCGGTGGACCCGAGATGGGAGTCGGGATGGATTCCTAAATTCTTTAGGCGCTGATTTCGATGAGAATTGCATTATTCACGGGGATTTTTCGGCCGGTTCGATTCGGACCGGCGGAAATTTTCGGAATCGCAGGGGGCCGAATGGTGGAATTTATACGTTGTTGGGAGAAAATGAAAATTTAACGTCGGACGTAATGAAGAATTTAGCGGAATACGCGGGGGGGGCGAACGGAGGGAGGGAGAATGAACGATTGAATCTGCGTTCGTGTAACCGAGACATTGAAATAAATTATTCTTGAAAAAAAGAGAAAAAGCGTAATTTCCGTAGCTGCGCCGCGCGGTAATGGCCTTGTGATAACAGAGTGGGAAGTAAAAAAAAGGGAGCATAAAACCTTACTGCAACAACATTTTACATTTACCCAGTTTCATTCGAAAAAGTTGATAACAAAAACTGTTAAACTAAAAATTCAGTCGTTTTTTCTGAATATAGAACATTATAACCAACTACCTCTTGAATTTCTAAAGTAAAATTAATTTCCTTTTTACGTTTCAAAGAATTGGCAGTCTTTTCCGATTGTTGAAAAGGCAGCCGTAACTTTTATTAAATCTTGCATAAAAAGTAAGAAACTTCCGTTCCGACAACTTTTTAATGCAATAATTTATTCCTCGCCAAGTATAAGCATCCCCGGTAACTTCCCGCCCCGGCCGACTGCAGCACCGTTCTACCACTCGCGCCCGAGAAACTCCCCGGCGATCCCTTTAAAAATTTTTCAGCCAAGTAGCTCCGAAAGCCTCTGCCGCCGCGCGAAATTCCTCGGATAAATTCCGCGGCGCGCCGCCCGGAGAGCACGTCGGGGCAGCGAGGGGCAGGCCTACGCGCGCGATGCACAAAGAGCCTCGTCGGTTATAAAAGTAGCCGCGCCCCAGCGGCGAGGGCAGCGAGGCGTGCAACAGTTGGGCATGATAACGATTTGCTCTCCCGCTTGCGCGCGCGGAGAGAGAGAGAGAGAGAGAGAAGTCGGTGTAAGGAGCGCGGCGCACATCCGTGTGTGCAAAGCCTCCCCCTCCCCGTCGATCAATACTCACCTGGGCCGCGCGCCGCCGCTTCGCACGAGCCAAAGCTCTCTCTCTTTCCCTCTCTCTCTCTCTTTCCCCCCGATGCAGCCGAGCTGCGGAGGGAGGGGCGCCGTGGGGATCTCTGATGCCTTATTTCTCGCCCGACGCCCTTTGACTCTTCGGGGCTGCCTTTTTTTTCGCGACTCGCCTTCTCTTGCGTGGCTTGCGAGTTTTGGCGGCGGGTGTATAACTTTGCTCGGACGATCGAATTGCGAATACCGTTTTATATAACATGTATTGTATAAAACGAAGGAAGTGTTAATGATCTGAAATTGGAGGATAAAAGTTGTTTTCTTTTTCATTTTCTTTTGTTGGCATATAACTCTCCTCAATTTGTTTTATCTTTTATAAACAATGTTATGCCCGACGCACTGGAGCCAACGTGAAAAATAAAAAGCTCAATGTAAACATGAAAATTTCATTCCCTCCGATTGAAACGTCGAGAATATTAAAAAAAGCGGGTTGTTATGCCGAGTAAACTCTTTCTTATGATTGCCGGAGCACACCTTGCTTTTTATCGATGTACAGTCACGTATGTCAATAGAAAAAGGGGAACGCGCGAGCGAGAACATGAAAATTCACCTGTCCGTTTGTAGGTGCGCACGTTCATTCCTCGCGTAACAATATAGCCTGGAAATACGTCGGAGGCCTCGCAAGCTTTTAACGCGCGCATCGAAAACCGCCGAGCCGCGCTCCCCTAATCGTTACACCATAATCAATTAATCCGCGCGATCGCACGACTAATTGCTCTCGAGAGCCACGACGAGGATAATGAAGGAGGCGCGGGGCAAGGGTCCTCGATGCAAGATATGGATTATTAGGTGCACACTGCTAGCCGAGCGAAGAAGTAAGAGGGATTCCAAGGCAAGCGGAATAATCAAAATCCTCGGGATTATCAACGCGATCGACAGGGCGGAGCGATGCCGGCTCGGTATTTATCGAATTGCTCGGAGATGCTTCGCGAAGGAATTCGCCGCCGCTAAACAAATATATCATCCTCTCGTCCCACCGCGGCGGTCCTCGGGCGTTCCAATTAGCCGCGTTCGAGGGGAGCCGGGGATTTTTTTTTGTTTTTATTAAAATGCAGCGCGACATGCCGGGCACTGCGCTCGGATAAAGGATCCAATAAATACATCGCCGGGGGCTAAGATACTTTCTTTCCTCTTTACGGGGGGCTCTGCTTATTGAAGCGACGCGCGTTTCGCGTAAACAGTGCACAGTCGCTGAGCCGCGATCGCTCGAGGAGCCGCTCGATTTTGTTCAAGGCGACGAGGGCCGTATTTTTTTTATAAAGGAACAATCTGCGGAAGAAGCTTGACGCGTGCTCTTGCTTATTGGCATCAACTTCTTTTCGGTTGATTAATTTTGATTGAGAGCAGAGATTCGTGGCGTAACGGTGAGATGCTTTATTGTTTTTCGACGTGGATCTCGGAAAGAAGGGTGCAAACAAGATAGAATAAAAGAATTCCTTTTTCGAAGTTGGAATTTGAAAAATTTTCTCCAGTTTTATCTCTACAGAATTTGCAAGTAGTACACAGCGGCACGACCATTTTTAAATTCTACTCCTCGGGGGGGGAATAAAAATCTGTTAAAACATTAAGCGGAAACTGAATAACTTTGTTTATCGTTTTCTGCAACAAAATTTCACCTTAAACTTCGCGCACCGCATTAAAATAATACGCGGCGCCTTCAATCCTCCGAGGCAGCGTATCCATTTCCGCCGATGCACGGCATATAATCTCGCGCGACAAAACAGCCACGAGCCGTGTTCTGCCGGCGCACAAAGCGCGAAGCGAGAAAAAGAAATTGAATCCCGCGACAGGAGGCTATATTGTGCATTTAAAGGCGCGTATTGACCGCCGGAAGGCGCTCGCACAAACAGTGCTCCGCGTGTACGCAGCGCGAGCAAACATTGCCGCGGCGCTCGACACGACGGTGTGGAGCTGCCTTTTGGAGAATCTCCGCCGCCGTGTTTGTACACGTGTATCCATTAACTTGTCGGAGGGGGGCGGTAATTTCGACGGGCTTACAAGCGGCAAGCAGCCGCAAGAAATTCATCGATACTGACGGCTTGATTTTCTTGGGAGGAGTTTCGGCCGGGAGTAAATAATTGGAGGCCTCGGTGGAGCGATTGGAATCGAATGATTTTGCGGAATGGGACAATGGCTGTAATTGTTTAACGAAATTAATTGCTCCGTTCGATAGGAAGCTTTTAAAATTGATTAAATTTTAATAATTTTAAAAAGTTTTTAGATATTAAGTCATAAAATCGTTGATTACTTTGGATGATATCATCAAACGATCGTAGTACAAAAAGTAACAAGTAAAGGGGTATACTTTGAATCTAGTGTAGAGATCAGCATACATCATGATCTATAGATTTTAGCGGGGAATTAGTTTTCTAGGAACAATACCAATTTGTGTTGAATACTCACAAGACAGTTGAAAGATTGCTTGTATAAGGGTGATAGATGGAAGAGCTATAAGTAACAATTGAGAGCATCAATGTATATTGTAGAGATATAAGATTGTATCTGGATTATGAAAGTCCAACGTCGTTCGATTAATGAATCCAAATAATTTAACTGCCTTGGTAATCGTATTTTCAATATGTTTGTGAAAGATAAAGTAGAATCAAAGATAAGCTAACCCACATCCGTTATAGTCTACACCCTTAGTCGATACAAGAGTTGATCTTATTTTCAAATTTGGTATACGAGTCATACTCCTATAGAAGGACATGACATGGAACTTGTTTTAATTTAAAGATCATTCTATCGACTTCCAAATGATTTATTCGCAAAATTAAACTCGATTTACATAAAACTCAGTTCATTTTCAGCTTGTACGGACAGCACAGATTTGCACGTCCCCAGCCACCCTATTAAACAAACTTGTTGCATTCATATCGGAACGGTTATAGAGCCCGAAACAAAAGCCCCCAGTGCGCAAAGAAAGCCCGGCGAATAAATTTTTGAAAAAATAAATAAGCTCCGGTGCGCAAGGCTCGGCGAACGAATGGCTTTTGTGCGGCGGCAGCTTCTGCGTGTGCGCGAGTCAAAGACTATATATGTATGTATATTCGCGCTCGCGCTGGAAGGGAAGCAGCAGCAGCGGCGACGGAATCGGGTCAAGGCCGCGCTGGAAAAGCCTTTTCGTCGTAATCGAGTAATAAAGGAATAAGAATGCCGGGATGAGCGTGCAGCTAAAAAGAGATTTTTACGCGAGACTCGTGTCTCTCTCTCTCTGTCCCCCTTCGTTTTGTCCCCCTCTGCGCGAAAGACACAAATAATTGAGCGCGGATTCGCTCGAATTTCTGAAAATTTCATGTAAATTAACGAGAGTTTTGGCGGGCTTACCTTTAAGACGCTGAATTATTCTGCCGAGCTATATTACTTGCGGGAGCTCGGCTCGTTTATTATCGGAGAATGCTATTTTATTAATGTCATTAATTTCATAGGCCTTTTTTCCGGGGGCAGAGCGAACGGAATGGACGTTTCTCGTGAGTAGCGGTAATTTCATTTATTTCGAAGCGAATTTCGCGAGCGTATCGCTCTTATTTTTATTTGCATTTCCAACTGACGCGCAGTGTTATAACGAATGCCCGTCTAATTAATAATTAAATTTCACGATCGGCATTTCGTCGGTTCCCGACAGTTTCCATCAATTCCCCCGGCTAAAATTTCCTCTTTAATTGCAAAAACCAACGAAGTGCGCTTATAAACTCTAAGCTCGCAAATCTGACTTGTTTCGCAAAAGGCGAATTATCTTTGTCCTTTTTCGGCTGTAACTGCCTTTATCCATTTTTACCTCGCTTTTTTAATTACTCGCAGGAGAGCGAGCAGCTTTTACATCCGACTGTCGCCGCGGTGCTTTTATTCGCGGACGTTTTAATCACCGCAATAGCTCGTGCTTGTATCGTCGGTTTTTTTCTTTGTTTTTTTTTCGAGCGCTCTCTCTTTTTTGGAATGTCGGAGCCACTTAAATTTCGGAAGTGGAATTTTTGTTTTCTGCTGGATTTTGTGTTTTTTTTTACGTTTGATCGTTCGATGAAGCAGTGATTTTTTTCTCTTAATTCTGCGTCGAAAGAAAAGTTGCCTTTCAAATAAACGATGAGTTTATTAAACAGTTACGGTTGAAATACTGGTTGATTATTCTACGTATTTTTATCTTTGACAATAAATCAATAATTTTTTTACGTACAAAATTATTATATTCTTTCGAATTTTAAACTTAATGTTAAAAAATATTAATCTATAGTTTTTTCAATTCGCATACAATATATTAAAATTTGTTTCTCGCTCATTTGCTTCGATATTAAAACCGTATTAGTAATTCCAGTAGTTCGCTGAATTTCATGCAAATTAAAGCAATAACTAGAATGCGCGGATACATTAAACCCAATTGAATTAGACTTTGAATACAGGTCTAAAAAAACATAAAACGCAATAAAAAAAAACTTGACGTCCATTATTTATTTAATGCATTTAGTCGTAGGAATTGACAATTATCATTTATTAATGGATAAGCAAAGTTTCGACATTGGGCGAAAAGTATCGCGCGCGAGATCATTTGAGCAAATTAACGTTCTTAGAAGACAATAAGCCCGCTTGATTTGGTTTACTGGCAGGCAATGGAGATTGTTCGCTCCGTGTCGCGAATAGATTAGATTGACAGCCGAGCTAAATTGGCGCTAAACGATCCCTCAATGAAAACTCAAGCGTTCGTGTGCAAGTCACTCACTCGCGAGTCCGGTCGTCTCCTTTCAACGAGCCAGCTGTTGATAGCTTCCAAAATAGCGCCAGTAAATTCGAACAACTTGCGGGTACTGTACTCTTTTTACATTGCAATCTTTTTATGCTTCTGGTTAGTGCACTTGGGAAGCTCGACATGGTTGAGAACACTTTCCTGGAAACACTTGTTTTATTTTGTTGCAAATTAGATTTAATATTTAACATTTAATACTTTTCGTGTAATTAGTGTATAATTAAGCACGTACTTTTACGTTTAGAGGATTTTTATTTTTTAAAGATTGCCAGCAAATGTTAAACAGATAAAAAAAACTCAGAAGCATTTTACGTTTTACATTTGCTTACAGACATACAGAACATCCTTTTTATTATACCTGCGCTTCACGACGAAAGACTCAATGATAGAAAGCAAACTGAAATTCAATTTTCACAAAAATATATTTAAACACATTAAGCAAGAAAATAATTCCACCCCGTCACTCGTATTTTCCCCAGCCATTTTCCTCCGTGATTCGTATTTATTAAAAAAAATTGTATTTCCTTCACGTAACCGCAGCCTGCTATTCTGTACACGAGTCGAAAGGAAATCACGCAGACGATGAAACGAGCTCAACGCTGAAATCGATAAAACTATCTCTCTTCGAATCTACCTCGAAGAGAGAGAGAGAGAGAGGCCGAAAAAACGTCCTATCCTTCATTCCCGTCTGCGAGTAGCTATCAATAATCGAATAGTCGCGCCTTTCGCCTGGAATACGGCATGAACAGTCAAGAAGCTCTCGATATTTAAAGTTGAATAGGGCCACGGTGAAAAATACGCAGAAATGAGTATCCAGCCGAGTGAAATGCTGAGGCGAGAATTGAAGAAAAATGTTAATAAGCCACAAAACATTTGAATCATCGTGTAAGATTTAAAGAGAAATTTAGGTCCCTTTAAAATCGAAAAAGCTCTCAACTTCAAATCCTAAAAATACGACAGCAGAGAAAACACGTAATCCACAATACAATGAAAGCTACATATACGCCGCGTTTCGAAAACCCGCGTTTTCTTCATATCCGCACTTTCTTCCATTCCGCGGCAGTCCCTCTCAAGCCGTCCCAAACACTTTCGCAGCGGTCGGTGTGCGAGCTGCTCTCCTTGCCTCATTTTATTATTTTCCGCTGGCTTTTACGTCGCTCCGAAGAGTTCCCCAAAGACGTGTAAAAACCGACGGACGAGGAGAGAGAGAGAGAGGCGGAGCTGCCGCGGTATAATCGATTTGGTTTTCGTCGAGTGCAAGACTCGCAGCTCGCTTGAAATATTCAACGCAAAAGCTTACGTGTATGAATTTCGTAAGACGAGGAGGAGCAAGTGAGACTCTGTTGCAGCTCCAATAGATTCTCTTCACTTTGTCGGATGCTGCCGCAATTATAGATTAGTCGATAAAATTAATGAAAGTATGTAATGTGCGGATAAATTTTTTATTTGAAAAAATATAGAAGCCGTAATAAATAGATCGTAACATCGCCATTCGTTGAAATCAATTCACGAGTTGCAAGATTAAAACCGCGAGTATTACTCGTTCCATATATTAAAAGTAGACTGTTCTCGTGAAAAATGTATCCATTACACTCATTGGAAGGCAATACTTTACCGCTCCATAATACGTCGCTAAACACAGCCGCTCCTCCAATTCCTCCGGGGGAATAAAACGCGGGCGTCGAAACTCCGCAGCGGAGCCCATAAAAAGTCCATAATTGAATAAAAAAAAAACAATGCCTCGCGCAGCAATCGAAACGGGAATAAAAGAGCCGCGCGCCCGGCCATTACTCGCGGCGGCAGCTCAAAGCTGCTGCCCTTTTTAAGCTAAGGGCACGCGAGGGAGCCATACCGACCAGCCCGCAGCCACGCCTCTATATCATCCCCCGATCGGTTACTGCCCATTAACAGACGGCCTGTTTCGCTAGCCGAGTCCTGCCCGGCTCTAAATCATCGACCGCTCGTCGCCGAAATTTATTCGCCGAGCCGTCCGTATTCGACTCTCGTATATTTTCGCTGCCCCTTTGTGTGCGGGGGAGCTTTTTCGAAAGCGGCGAAATGGAGTTCTGACCGTTTTCAAAAGACTCCGGCTGCGCGAATTGAAATTTTTGTGGTTTAAAAAAACGTTTGAAGCAGTTTTACAAAGCGAGAAGTGAAATGAAAAGCTTTTTCTATTTTTTTCCATTTTGCCTAAAATCGTGATCAAAACTAAGTTTTCCGACACGCGCAGAGCGAGGGAATGAAAATTTTTCCTTTCACACTCGAAAACGCCTTAATTTTGCAAAAACCAAAATTCAATAACATCTCCGTTTATGGTGATTCATTCATACCGCACGCGGAGCGCGACCGGCTCGCGTATCTACATTTTATTAAACCATTATAAAATTACAGCCGACTGAATACGAATCGTTCGGGCGTTGAATTTACATCAGCAGTCCCAAAAAACTTTGCCGTAAAACCTCGTTTGAAAGCTTTGCGCGTCAATTTCTCCTTGTCTCCCGAAAAAAAAAGAAAAATAGAAATAACGCCCGGCTTTCTTAACCGAGGCGATAAATCAATTGTCGCCATTGATTTCCCCCCCGCTTTTCCATTCCAGCCTCGCGCGCCTACCGTAACAAAGCAATCATTCCTGCCAGGCTTATGTATAAACGTTATACAAGTCGATATAACTCAGGCTCGAAGCCCTCAGAAGCTACGACTCGAACGTAGCCGACTTGCACCCTGTACACGTCGAGCGCTGACCTAAAAATATTGTCGTGCCACGAATTTATGGTGCTTGATAAATTTTCATGGCACCAAGTTGTTTGGATGCAGAGAAATTGTGTCAAAGTTCGCAAAGTATATAACGTACAAAATCGAGTAGGGAACTGTATTGCAAGTATACGCATGCAGTTTCGCGCGTGCAGAATGCCTTTGTTTCTGTTTATCTTTGACTCGTCCTCGGTAGCTGAATTGTGTCAAATATTAAAATTTACTTTTCGATAAAAGTTTTACGCAAAACAAATTAAAATCTTACTGACAAATTAACAAAACAAACAATTATTGTATACTTGTATCCACAAGTTTTTTTTTTTTTTTAAATCGTTGTCGTTTTAATTATTCAATTAACAAGACTCAAATGTACACTTCAAAAACTGTACTCGATAACCTTCCAGGCTCGTTCTCTGTTGCGTTTTTATAATCTAAGGATAAAGATATGACAAAGCTGCCTAATTTAGACATTCAATAATATACAAATCGATATTCCATCAGTTATTTAAACTGCTTGTGTTAAAAAATAAATTCATTTGCGGCGAACAGCTTATCGGTTTCTTATGCTTCCGAGAACTATTAAATTCTCAATATTTGTTCAGGTAAATAAATGACTGCATTATGCAATAATTTATAAAACATTCCTTAATCGATATTCAAATACAAAACGTTAAATATCAAAAATTTAGATGCATGGATTGAATTCACGCGCAGCGTCTACTTTATCATCACATAAATCTACTGTCCTTCTACACCCCAACAAAATTTTCCCTCACATGCATAAACAGTAAGTTTTTGTGCCCTAAAAAGCAGCGACACCCAGTCACACATTATACGCGTATCGACATTCGCATCAGTGTCGCGTGAGTTTTTTTTCCCCCCAGGATAGCCCCGCCGTTTTCGTTAGGAATTCAGGTTTTTACCGTAGAAAACTCTCGTATAAATATATCCCGACACCGCGGCGTCCTGCGGGTCGCGCGGACCTGCCGCATCAATATGCATAAATCCAGCGCCGCGGCGCGACGAGCGAATATAATTATTCGAAAAATCCGATTCCGATCGCACGGAGCACAGGGAGGAGGTTACACGCCTTCCCCGCGCACGCCGCAGTTTATCGATTTGCGCCTCGCGCACGCACCTCCGCTCTGGGTTTCATTCTTATTTGCGCTGGATTTACGAGGGATATATTCTTCGTTCGGATTCGAGATGCCTTTCGCCGCGATTTTAAAGCCGAGGGACGGAGAGCTCGAGGCGGTTCTTGAAGAGCGCCTTGATGATTCGAAGAATTCATTAATTTAGCAGGAGCGAGTTTTTTATGCTTGTTTACCGGTGTGCAAGGAGAATCACAAGTAAATTATATTGCACGACCATTTCTTGCACGCGGCGCGCAGTTTAACATTCAGATGGTTTGCGCCGCCGCGGGGAGAAGGGGGAGTTTTCGCGGAGAAGTTTTCTTACCGGCTTATGATACTTTAATGCATTCCCATTTTTTGCGAACAAGTTTATTCTTCGTAGTGAATTAGCATTTTTTATGTGACTTATTTTTGAATAATTAAAGTACTAAATCACGATGAACAGATGTAAATGCAATTTAGTAGTAAAAAAAGTGGCAAAGTTTAATTTTTCTTTAAAAGTCAATTGCTATCTTCAGAGAGTTCTGATCTAGTATGCTATTATCTTCCTCGATTATCGAATAAAAAGTGCCCGAATCGAAAACATCGATCTTAAGAAATTCCTTTAAAAACCCAAACCTCAACGTCCAAGAAACGCAGTTTCCCCAAAGCAAAGCCAAGCAGCTGCAAGCCGTGGTGTGGCAGCGCAATTTCCCGCGAGAAAGCCTCCGTCGCGGCAAAGCGGAGCGCGCCCCGGGCTTCGTCCGGCGGAAAATCCAGCACGTGTGCGCACGACGCACCGCGCGATAGACCGTCCGTCCGCGTAATACACCCCTCGCGTCTTGCGCCCCGACGCCCCGTCCGTCGGATTCGTCCTGTCCGCGAGAGAGTGCGAGCGCTCGCATCCCGGCGGCGGGAAAAATTGATTAGGAGGAGAGCTGCTTCGCGGCCGACGAGGCGTAAATGTTTTGTTAATTTTCTCGGATGCTTCTGCTATTTTTAGAGGAATCAGGAGCTTCGGAGAGTGGATGAAAGGCGGATTTCATTTTGGTAAAAGGCTTTTTATCGGAGAGTCGTTATTTCGGGTAAACAGAGGAGGGATTAATTGCTTCTAAAAACGTGGGAAATCTAAATTTAATTAATTTATTTAAAGAAGATCTTGATTTGTCGCACGAAATTCTGCGATAATATCCATTTGCGATCGGTATTTGGCGATTTTATCACCTCGCTGCATTGACATTATTTTGTTAATAAAGCGAGCCAATAAAATTTCTCATCGAACACGTGTTACAATACAAAGAATCCTAATAACAGCACTACATACCGCCCAGATCAATCGCAATAAAACACGTACTGATTCCGTGAAACATATCGCGCGACCGTGATCGCAAAACCGCGATAGCTCATTAAGTAACTGGATCACGAATAATACTTGAATCACCCAGATTGACTTAGGAAAGCGATACAATTACGCGATTCCGCGAGCGTGTAACGATTAAGGGGAAACAAAACGACATTATTCGACTGTGCAGCGAGGAAGCCGTAAATCACACAAAGAGGCGAAGGGAGCATTAAACGAAAATGAAACAGAGTAGAACATCGCGGAGGAAATAAAATAAGACAGCGGTAGAAACAGGAAAAAAAAGAAGGGGGTGTATGAACGCGAAAGGGGAGGGGGGGGGAGAAAGAGGGAGGTTTCTTACCAGCGATTTATGAGCTCAGGTAATATATAGAAAGACGCGGGGAAAAGGGAGAGCCCGAGTAGACCAACATATAAAATATCATCCGCATTAATCTTGCCGAGGTGTCACTTATGGGGAGCCGAGGCATCGCGCGTTATTAATTATTATTGTTGCAAGACCGGAATTCCGTGACGAAGTCGTGTAAAGTAATTAAAAATAGCTTCTACGCGCCAGAAAAATGCATTATTTTCAGAGGGGAAAGTCGAGCGTCAACTCGTCTACCTTCGTTAGTGTTGTAAAGAAACATATTACATACTCGATTCGAGAAAAAACATTTTTTTAGTATTGCTGAGAGGTATTTTTTTCGCTGGAAATTCATTAATTAGAGCAGACGAAAAAGTACAGCTGAAATCTTCAAAAAATGCATGGAATTTTAAAATCCCGAGCGCTTTAATATTCATGAGAGTTATTAAAATTTTCAGCAATTTATCGATCTCTTTTAATAATCAACCTTCCTTTAATTGCCTTTAAATATTCAGCCAAACCAATATCCCAGTTTTTTTCTCCTCGCTTACCGCTCGCTCCTCTCCCCCAGAAACAAATTCCCCAAAGAAAGCCAAAAGCAAAATAAACAACCGCGCAGCGGAAGCTCGCTTATCCAAGAAAAAGCCCCTCTCTCGCTCGTTAATCGCGAAAAATCCGATTACTCGACGTGCAGCTCCGCGCATATATCCGCCTCAAAAATTCAATCTAATAACCGAGCCGCTCCGGAAGCTCCACTATTCATAACTCCCATCGCCAAAGACAAGCGAGGCCGCCGAGAGGGGAAAATGGAATTTCGCAATACCCTCGGGACGCCGCGTCTCTTTTGCGTCTCGCGAGGGAAGATCGGACGCTCTGATCCTTTGACGATTTCGCGTCGACGAGAGGGCGTTCGAGCGCTTTTCGCCGCTTGTTGATTCTTTGGAGGATTAGCCGCGTTGCGTGACTGGAATTTTCGCGGATGACTGCTGCTTTTTTAGATCCGAGCGTGCTTTTAATATTGGGGGGCCAACGAATTGTGAGTAATTTGTGATATGGATTCGTGGAAAGGTAGAATTCGATGTCAGCCGACGTGTATGAAACAATTACTTTACCACAGAGACTGTACTAAAATATATCTACGTATTTAATTTCGGTAATGTTCGCAATACTCGTAAAATTAAGCGATCGATCGTTTCTGCGAATTACGGTTTCAAAGAAAAAGAGTATATACGAGTGAAGCATCGGCCGTTACAAGAAACGCAAGCACTGCTTTACTTGTTGCCTTCGCGCACTGATCGCTCCTAAAGGCTGTGTGTGCCTGCGCATTCGTTTCACTGCGGAGCTATCGTTCGATTCCGCGATAAGGATAATGCGCGGTTACGTCTTTTTAACGCGCCGACCGTAAAACAAAAGAAAAAAAAAACGCGGAAGAAAGGAAGGAAGTTTTATTCCCCCGCGCTTCTCAACGCGCCGCGCCAAGAAAAGCCCAAGCGGCTCCGGACTTAAAACAGCCGTAAAGCGGCCGTTTTTATTGCGGCTCGTGACGTCCGCGGGCCGCGATGTATCGGATATCGTCGCGCCCCCGCGATGATCGCTCGTCGAGATTAGAGTAACGCGACCTTTTCAAATTTTTCCGCCCGCCGGCAAAAGTGTTTGCTCGGGCTATCGGCACGGATGTATATGTATATCGAAGTCGCCGGAATTATACGCTCGAATTCGAGAATTCGGAAAACGGCTGGCAAATTCGGTTTAGGATGATTGCTAGCTTTTTTTTAGAGATCCGTTATCGAGATCAAACAGGACGTTTCAGTTTGAGGAAAGGAAGGTGCTTTTAAATTAATAACCTGCTTGTAAATTGACTGGATTACGATCGTTGCGTTAGCTCGTAAAGTTTAACAAGTAGTTGGGTTTCAAAATCAATAAAATCAATACGATCTTAAAAGAGAATGTACCTTTATGTAAATTCACCTTTCGATCAATAGCTTCGGCTCCTAATGCGAATTTTTGAATAAAAATAGTTCGATTCAATTAGTCTGAAAAGTTTTGTTCCCCTCGATCGCATTAAAACGACTTTATTAATAATAGCTTGATTACATGCTACAACAATAGTCATTGTTTTAGTATTTTAATTAAACTCAAAGAATCCGCCAACGCGGCTCGGAAACACAATACCCAGAGCGAACTCTAAACTTTTTCAATAACTACCATAAAACGAGCAGTGCACCGACAAAAGCCGTAATGAGATATTAGTTATTGCCGTTTAAAATTGCCCGGGCAACCCAGCAAGTTCGGTCAAAGAAAACCGCCTCGTTGTTTCCAGCGACGTGCGGCTGATGGGGCTATAATAAGCCGATTGCTCGCCCGAGCCGCTCGGGGAAATTAATTAGGTGCATTATACTCGATGGTAGTCGGATTAACAAGACCGGGGAGGCGAGTATTTTCTTGAAAACTCGCCCCCGCGCGCCCAATTAAGCAATTTCTGAAAATTTCCCTTCGGCGAGTACTTTCAATTTCGATCGATAAGTAAACGCAACTCGGCGAGGAGGGAAGTTTCGGCTTTAATGAAGCTAATGTTTAGAAAATTATACTCGAAATACGACGAGCTTTGCTCGTTAACTTTTCTTCGTTCAACTTTACAATTTTGTACTTTCATTTTCGATTTTAAAACCCGATTCTGCTTTCGCAGAAGCGGAACGTCACATCGAATCCCTCCCGATAAAACCAATATTCGGCCTGGAAATGAAAAAATTACAAAAGAAATTGCCATCGCAAGAGAACAAAACTCACCGCCGCCATTATCCTCCCGTTCGAGAAAGGCGCGAGCAAGGGAAAATCTGGAAAAGCAGGGAAGGGCATCCGGCGCAGGCGGCGCTCTCGTAAACAAAGTAGCCCAAGTATATCGCGCGACAGGCTTGAGGTGGAGGAGAGCGCAATAATTGCATATCGCGGGAACGGCAGGCCGGTGTAATTCGCAGAACTAATTTTGCGGCTTCGAGCTCCGGGTTTATCGGTCGCCGCAGCGACATCGAGAATTTCAATTATCGCCCGTCTGACATGTTATATGCCCCGGCCGCGCGCCGCCGATCGATCCCTGCCGCACTTACTAATATCCTTACGCGTGCGCCGAGCAGTTAATATGTCCCGGATTTTTTCCGACGGACGCTCGATAGTTGACGGGGGATGTTTTGCCGGGTACCGAGGGTGATTGTTTGTTTATTTTATTTCCTTTTTTTTGGCCTCTTTAACGCGCGACCCGCTGCTTTCAAATTTGGGGTTTTATTATGGTAGGATATTGAAAATGTGCGCTGCTTTGCGGGTAATGTTAAGTTTTTACTGCGTTCGCGTTGAACGACAAAGAGCTTACGTAAAGTAAGAAGTCGAGAGTGAAGGTAAGTATTGAAACAGAGGTTCTTTTTTTTAAAACGCCGTTTGAAAAAATAAATAAGCTGCAACAGAAAAAACTAAACATTTTTTCTGTTGCATTAAAATATTTAAATTATTTTACCCTCGTTGTATGAGTAAATTATTCATACGATAATGAAATTTTGCAAACGATACTGAAATAAATGAAAACGACTTTTATCCGCAGGCAACCTAATTTAAAAATTCTCTAGATTATACAAATTAGCATTTATATGTAACGCAGCGGCAGAGTTCCAATAAAAAGACGCTTGAAAACAATTTTAGTTCATTACAGTACTCTAACTGCAAACAGAAAGCGAAATTAAAGCTTATTCGCTATTCGGTGGCATTATGCAGGATAATTAACTAAAAGCCGTCATAATTGAAGCTAACCGAATTCATTTATTTGAATAAGTGGCAATCGAGCGAGCTCGATATCCCGGCCTAAATAAATTTTGTTCCCGCGTAATTATACAGTTTTCACCTCTCTGCCATTTACTTCCAGAAAAGTGGCCGAAAGTGAAATTCGTCAATAAACGCGCTGTAATTTTTCAAAGTGCCTTTCGATTCTTTAAACGCGCGTCCAGACCCGAATTCATCCCGCCGTGGAGCCTCCGTCTCCCCGTGCAAGCAATAACGACGGAGGAAGAATGGAAAATTTGCCAATCATTTTTGCATCGATCCCCGGAGATGCGGATGGACAGGTGGATTGAAAGGAATTCCCGGGTATTCCGAAGCGCCTTGGCTCTCAGTGCACTGCCAGGGAAAAAGGGAAAAGGGACAGTCTTGAAAGCCTTCGCCTCTCGGAAGATTAATGCCGCGTAATCGGTTTCCTATCCACTTTTCGCCCGCCCGTCGCGCGACTTTCCTTTTTGCGGAGTCTTTCTTTTCGAGAGACTCGCGATGTCAGAGTGTGAAAACAGACACGAGCCGAGTGCCGCCTTTCGCTGCTCCGTCCTTTTTCTCTTTTCTATATACATCGTCGATTTATCTCAAAAATATTGACAAATCTTCAGTGCTTTTTCTTCTTTTTTTTTTCATTTTAAGTTTTATCCCGTTAAGCTCTATATAATTTTCAATTCGCAGCTAAACAACCTCTAGAAAGCCTAACCCCCAGAAAAGTTCTCGACGCATTTTCCCGCCCCAAAATAAGGGGGCCAGCTGATATCTCGATATCAGGCGGCGCAAACAAACGGAAACTCGCTCGGGCAGGTAAACAGAGCGCGAACTAAGATATAGGACACACCGGCAGGCAGCGTCTGCTATCTCGCTGTGCCTGGCCGTGGAAAGAGGCGCCGAGGAGGTGAGGAGATTAATCTGTCATTGACGGATGGTATCTGACACCTCCGAGTTTCCAATCTACCTGTTCGGCAACACTCGCGCGCGCACTCGACGGCCCTATCAGCTCTCGGCGACTGTATATATATATCGATGCACGCGAGAGAGAGAGAGAGAGAGAGAGAGAGCGAAGCTTGGTAGCCGCCCGAGTGCGCCGTGTACCTGCATTATTTGGCCTGTAAACGATAGTGCATGCGGGTCTGTTTGCGAGTGACATACCGATGATTCGAGATTGGGTTAGACGCGTTGGGAGGGGCGGGAGGAAGGCTGTAAGAGAGTGGCAAAAGGGTAATGGACTGCTCCCAATGTAAAGCTGGCTTATCGAGCCGTTCGAGTATCGGGGAATTCTACGATAGGGGCGAATTTTGAATTTTTTGCAGTAAAGTGCTGATTGAAAAAGTATTTTAATATTTCTGCTTGAATATTATAACGTGTTAATTATTTAAAACGACAATTAGACTTTATAAATTTGTTAACAAAAACTTTCGGCAATAACCGTCACTAATTTTCTCCCCGATTTTCAGTAGCCCCTTTGAAGAGCAGCGAGCTATTTATATCCTTTCCGATCCTGTCAGCTCTCTCACCATTATACATACATGCGCACTTACACCCACGTATTTTCCGAATCTGCGGATTTGCGCGGCTCTCTTTCATGTTTGAGGCTCTCGATACAATGAGAGAGAGAGAGAGTGTATTGATTTTCAATTTTAGCCTCCTCGACGGCGTAAAGATCACGTAAAGGTGCCGAAAGAGTCAACTGAAATTCAATTCGCCACTTTATTGCGTAGGGTTTAAGACGTGATTTTGGCTGTGCTGTGCACTAACGCACAATTCAAAGACACGATATTTTTGAACGAACTTCGATAAAAACGGATTTAATTGTTAGTTATTTGGAGTATAAGAGAAAAATGACATGTACGTTAATGTATGCTTTTAGTACAAAGTATATGTATATAGTACCGCATTTTCATTTACTAAATTAAATAAATGCATTTGTTTTACTAAAAGGAAAAAGCATAAAACTTTAATGTAAATATCAACACTTATTTCTTTCAATGTAAATATCTGCTTTTATTAAATCAACTTTACAGATAATTTGAAAGCACATTCTTTTTAAAAAGCGAAAATATTATTATCTTTCAATTAATTCCTCTACATCTATGATATAACTTTATTAAAAAGCACGCAACATATGAACCTTTTTTTAGAGTGAGTAAACGAACAACAACCACAACCTATTCAAATATTTGTGTACCCTTTGGTTGACATTCTCTCCAACAAGCGAAACTCGTAATGGCATGTCTGCCCCAGAGCTCGTCATGAATACATATTCACGAAATAACGATTTTTATTGCCGGACAACACCTGGCTCTCTGAGTCGGTGTTGTCCTGGTATCGAGCTCATTTTCCAGTTAAAAATTGTGAATTAAATGCAGGCTCAATTACCGAATAACAATATATTCATTTAGCTTTTCCTTGCAAAATTGATTTTTTAAATTAAAAATAGTTAAAAAAAAGTAAACCATTACAAAGTAAAACTTCAGTACAGTTATCTCGAAGAGCAAGAAAGCACCGAATTAACGGTTTTTCGAAAAATCTTGCTCGAGCGATTTCGGAAAACGCTATTTTTCAAACTGTTCTTTTCCAACTACTTAATTCTTCCAATAAATTCAGAAGGACTTGTTGAAATAAATGAGACCTTCAAGTACCTACCGTTACTCTTACTTTTACAGCAATCCAGTTCACACTCACATTTAATGTGGGTTTCACCTAAAATTAAACCCCCACCCCAAAAAAAATGTAGTATCTTCAACTCGAAGCAATTTTCGCCTGCATTTCAAAGGCTCATTTCGCCATTGAAGATTTAAATTCAGAAAAGCTGTGCAGAGCTTTGAGTCGCCTGAAAGATTCAAGGTGCGCGACGTTTCGCGCGCGAGGCCAGTCTTGATAAAAACGAGCACGAGTCGTCCTCGTCTGGAGCAAATTTGAATAATGTAACGTGCGGATGAATAGTATACGTCGCGCGTCCGGATCGAAACATCAAATATGCAAAATGGTTGGGTCCAAATATTCTTCTTAAAATTTGAGATACTTTTCATTCCGACATAATGTTTGAATTTCCTTTTGACATTGATTGAATTTTTATTCCCGATAAAATCAAATATTTACTTAGGAAACCATTCCGTTTTTTAAGTTTTTTTTTATTTACAACCAAGCAGTTTGTCAATTACTTTTTGTCGCCAATGACAAACAATTTCTTACAGAATTTAGTCAGTAGTGGCTCCAAAATAGACAAATAATAATTTTACGCAGTCTAATCTTTATAAAAAATGATTCAAAACTCTCGCACCTACACCACTTGTCTCCCTAAAAAACAAATGAAAAAAAATCCAGTAAAAATCCGACAATCGGCGAAAACGTTCGAGACCTCGACCGCGAAGCGACACCCGACGCCAGCCGCGAAGCGTCGCGGAGCATTTCCTTTCGCTCGTCGGGGAGCTTCCGCGGCGTGCGACGACGAGTACGTGGCATTAAATTTCGCGCGACTCCCTGCGCCTTCGGCAGGTTCTTCGTTCCCGCGCGTCGACGTTGACGTTCGCCGATTGCGCCGATCCGCGCCGACCGAGGCGGATGTCGAGGAAATTTAATGAAAGCCCCCTCGGCACGCTCGGAATCTCGAAAATTTCCGCCGCTACGCGTCGCCTGGGAAAAAATCAGCGTCGCTCAAGGGTTAAGACTCTTGGGGGAAATTGACGCTCGATATCATCGGCGGATGTACCTAACTAGCGGATGGATTTGCTGTAATTGGGACTTGTTGTATTTGTAATGTTCAAATGTTCCAGTCTGATTGCGTTGAGGGAATTTACTAATTTATTTATAAAGACATTCAAGAATTTAAATATGCTAATCTAATTTGTTATAAAAATTTTCTCATTCCAATTTGCGATTAAAAGTTTTTTAAAATAACTTTTAAGTGGAATGTAAATTCGATAGTATCAAATTCAAATCGCTTGCAAAGCTGTAACTCCGGAATGCATTATAAACTTTATAGTTTATCAATATATTAAACATGGCCGTTACGGGAAGTTTCTAACGACGATTCTATATCAGAAACGCAGTTACTAACGGCACGCAGAAAATAGTGAAACTACAAAATAAAAAATTGTAAATACCGTCATTAGTAGCAGGTATATATATTAACTTAAAAACGACAATCAGCTGCTTAGAATAAAATTATGCCTTTTGTAGTGAAGTATACAAGTTTTCTGGAATCGATCGCAAAACTACTTTGCTATTTCGAGTTTTAGAACTTAGAGGTCAGAGTCGTACTAAACGACCTTCATAGGCCCTCATTGCTGCAAATCTATACAGCATTCAAAATAAAGAGGTCACTTGCACATATGCACCAACTTCAAAAGATTAATGCAGGCGAGAAGACCACTTCAAAATTCTTTTCGCAAAATTTAAAATTCTTCGCGCTTCCGCTCTTTACCATTTCTAAATAATTTAACTTACAAGGAGAGTATACGACATTTGGGTAATGGATTTTCCTGTAACTTTGGGATATGTTTTCTAAAGTTAAAATATGAAGGAAACCGCGTCCGTTCGGCCTAACGCTCGATTTTTCAAAAATTGTGCGCTCTTTTAGCAAAAATCTAAGAAAAATCGATTTTTGTTTAATCACTTATAACTTCTCAACGATTAACGGCACAGTATTTTAATTCCCCGCATTTGAAAGGTGAGATCAAAACCTATCGATTAAAAAAAAGACATCCAAAAATCTTTATTTGTTCAAAAGT
>UCOM01003046.1:0-20581 GCA_900474385.1 Ormyrus pomaceus | reverse complement strand
CCCTCTTTCTCTCTCTCTCCACCTCTTCTCTCTCTTCCACGCTCGCTAAACTTTAAAGCCAAACCTTTTAACATCCCCTCGCTCGCGGGCAAAGTGGATAAAGGAGGCGGAGGAGAGAGAGAATTCAATTATTCAGCCGCATTTCCCATCAATCCCGGACAAAAATAACCCTCGAGAGCCGGGAGAGAGGGTAAAGACACGCCGCACGACTTAATCCACGGAACGATGTAATGGGAATAAGCTACAAGACGTTCCTCGGGATGGAAAAAGCAGAAGAGAGAGAGAGAGAGATATCCCGTTACTCGACAAGTTGTTACCCCCGATTTACCCCGTTGCAACCCCCTTAACCGCGCGTCGCCGGGTCCTCGGAAAAAATAACAGAGACTCCCGTTACGGATATCGGTAAACGAGCAATAACGAGAGAGAGAGGATAATGGCCGTCATCGATCGCGGCAAGATGGCGCCCTGATTTATTCAGCGGGTAAACGGGCCGCCGAGCTCTCTCTCTCTCGCGCGCGCATTAACTTTTAATGGCGGGAGGGCCGCGCGGCAAGTTTTTCACGCCGATGGCAAAAGTCAAACAGCACAGCCGTATAACCCGCTGGAGAGAGAGAGGAGGACAAAGCCGGAGGAGCGAACAATCGGCCCGGGAGGAGAGCACGCTCGGCGCCAGTCAGCGAAAGAAGAAATCTGCTGGATTGCCGAATTTCGCGCGCGGGCCGCGCGCGCCGTGTGTTTGCTCGTGCCAAGCCGACGGGCTCTCTCGTATTCCGTGTCGCGTGTGCAAATTATGAATTTCGTACGGAGCCGGAGAAAGAGAGACAGGGGAGATGTTTATAATCGATTATCGAGGACCGCGGCGGCGCGAATTATGGTGCGTTTCAAGTATTAAACGTCAGAAAATGGAGCTCCTCCAAATATTGATTTCCCAAAATGCGCTCTCGAATGGGCTGAAGTTACGTCAAAGTAAATTGAGAACTAGAATGTCCGATAATACGCTGATGATGTGCCGCGCAATTATGGCTCGATCACTAAAGACACCACCAGCAGCTTCTCTGCGATAGAAAAATAATTCGACGCATTAGTTTATTCATCAACAGCTACATCGATTAATTGAGAAAATAACCCCCTGAATTATTTTTGACATGCATAAAATTAATTAAGATAACCAAGTATAAATTATTGTAATAATTTCTTTTTTTTAATTTAATTTTTTCTATATTAACAAGGCTTGTTTACGTCAATAATAAAGTAAACGAACTTTCGACAAATTCGAAGAGAGAATTTACAATGGCTCGTCTCTTAAAAAACAGTCTCAAAGAAATAAATTAAAATCTGCCGGGACAGCAAATTACCGCGGCGGATAGTGCTTTTTTAATATCGTTTCGAAGTTGCCCGCTCCTTTTAGAAGCACGCAGAACTCGTTAGAACGGCAGGGGCAAAAATTAGTTGAAAAGAAATTGCAAAGAAAGCGCGACGGTCGGCTGTGCGCGCAAAGTGGTATATAGAAGGCGAATCCAAAAGCCGAGTAACGAGCGCGAAACGAAAGACTGCAGCCTGCGCGGAAAAAGTGTACGGGGAACGCGTATATCGCGCGGAGGAATAACAGGAGTCGCCGCGCTGCGCGCCGGCTTTCCGCGAACTCGAACGAAAATCCGATAGCGTCCGACTGTGGGTACGCGTCATTCGGGAATATCATTACGTCGCGGAGAAATTGTTCCCGCGGCTCGCGGTGCGACGCGAATCGATAGCGGCGGCGCCAGCTTTTACCCACCTCTCTCGCTCTCTCTCCCTTTCCCTCGTAAATTAATAAATTCTGCCGGGCTTATCGCGTTGTCACTCGCCCCGATCGCGGCGAGCCTCCCTGCGAAGCTTTTGGCGCTTTAGCGCCGACTGGCACGCATAGCAACCGCGAAACAAAACACCGAAGAGTGCGGAGGCGCGGAACACTCTGCGCCTAGTCCGCGATGAAATTTCATGAATTTTCGGCTTTGCCGGGGGATGCGCGGATGGAAAGAAGGGCCCTTTCGCCGAAAGCTGCACCTTTGCGAGATGCGGATTAGCGGGCGGCTCGCCAAACGAGGGGCGAGGCTGTCAAATGTACCTGCGGTATAATTTGGAGTGATTTATCGGTGACTGGACGAAAAGTCATTTCTCTGCCTTTCGCGGTGTCGGTGAAAAAAGATTAGCGCCAGCTAATGAAACTCGACGACAGGTAGGTAAATAAAAGAAAAATACCGTAAATACTCCGAATTTAGCTGGAAATTTATCGTAAATTGCAGTAAAAATCTCAAAGGAAGGATTTCATTGATGAATTGAGTACAACATTTGCAGTGGATGCTGAATAAAGGAATGACGAATATTTTCTAGGGTTGCTATTTTGAAGCTTGAATTTGAGAACTACTTTGCCAAATTGAAAATTCGAAGACGTAGGGTCTCTGATGTCTTTGTTTTTCAGAATATTAACTGGCTGGTTACTCCTTAAGATATAAGAGCCAAGTTTTAGACTTTGTGTGAATCGCGATAAACAAGGTAATTTAGAAACGGAGCTTTTCATCAAGTTGGATGGGTAATATATTGTTTGTTTTTTGTTTATCTCGCGGTTCCAAAGCAATCTAAAGTTTTGCTTACTTTTTTACTTGCTAAAAGCCAAGGTAAATTTCGAATCCAAAACAAAAATACGAAACTTTAATTAAAATTCACCATCGGTTTAAAAAAAAAAAAAAAAAATGTCGCCTTTAAAAAAAAAAAAAAAACGCTCGTCTACGGCGTTTTCGCGAACCGAAAGCGGCGCGATAAAACGAGCGCATTTAATCAAATTCATAATTCGCAGCCACGTACTTTTGATAGCAGTCCTGATAGCATCCGCTTGACAATTCAAACATTTTCGCGGCCGCGACCGGCAAAGCGTGTTTAACAGCGCGTAATGAAATCCTTTTGTCCGTTCTCTCTCTCTCTCTCATCCTCCTCTGTCTTCCTCCAGAAAGCCGTGGCGCAAACACACAGAGAGAGAGAGAGAGAGAGGCGCGGCGTAACAATATGAGGTAGTATTTCACAAAAAATGCGCGCCGCGCGCTTTTTACGCTCATCGGGAGCTGCGCGCTGCCCTTTGCGCGCGCCGCATAAATATCTTCCGGCGCATAAAGATCCTTTGCATTATTTACGGGTTATTTTCTCGGCGTCGAAATTTACGAGCCAAGTTCTCTCTCTCTCTCTCTCTCCCTCTTCCTCTGCACCTTGGAAATTTACATCGAGAGACGCGTCGAATGACCGACGCGAGCTTCCGCGTAAGTCGGGGAGCGATTGTGAACTTTGGGGGAAGGACTTTTGTTTATTTTGAGACGTGACGAGTGTCTGCTAATGAAAGTGCTGCCATCTCAGAGTACGGGGAAGCTTTTCTTTTATGTAAGTACAAGGAAGCGGTGTTGAATACGTATATACAATGGCGAGTTTGAAGTTTGCTCTTTCGAGGGGTAAGCAATCAGAACCGACTTATTTTTAGAAGGTTTAGGAACCGACTCGTGCTTTCCAAAAGTAGCCGCATAGCAAAATTAGAGGCGACTCTAATTAATAATCCCCGTCCACATATCGTCTCGAGCGATCGATGAAAACTCACCGGCGAACCTTTCCGCAAAAAAATAGTCACGCAGACAGAGGCGGGAGAGTAATCCAGCGTCGATACACCTCGACCGTGAAACGCCGAGAGGATAACGCGTGAGAGAGAGAGAGAGAGAGAGAGTTCGGAGTAACGGCGCGTAGAGGCGATAAGCGGGGCTCGCGGTTTGCCTGGTACGGAGTAATCGCGCGTAAAAATAGAAACGACGAGCCAGAATGGAATTGATTGCCGATGCATTGGCCCGTTGTTTTAGCGGCGGCGGCGGCGGCAGCGGTCGAGCGTTGAACCGTAGACCGAATGGATTATCATTTGCGATGGCTTAACCGAAAGTTATGACTTATAACGCTGACAATCGCCGCGCCTCTCAGGTTTCTTCGCCGCGATTCCGCTCTCCGGGAAAACACGCAGAAGGCTTCGGTGTCGGCTGAGGCGAGCGACTTTTGCCGAGGGAATGCGTACTTTTTTTTTTCTTTTTTTTTTAAATAAGCGCGATTGTTTCGCCTTCGGGAATTGTCGTTGGCGTTGCAGGAATTGCGGGAGTTTAATTGTTTAATGGCTTGCGGCTTGGAAGCCAGTTTTGCGAGTGTCACTTTCATTAATCTTGGCGTTTAATACAGCTCAGCTGTCAAATTGAAGGAAATTTTGGGATTCGTTTGGAAATTGACTTGTCCGCAATTATTGACTCGCGTTTCGAAATGCGAAAACCGTTGTAAACCAATTCCATTGCAATATAATTACGTCACCGCCCGAAACCGAGCAGAATCCAATTACCAATTGCGCAGCTCTACGCTATACTTTTCCACGAAATTTCCCAAAAAAAACCCGTAATTAAATGATTCCGACCCACAATGCGCACGAAAGACAGTCGTCAAAATAAAATATATACCCCCCTCAGGCGGGGAAGCCCCGAAAAGGAAAACACGAAAACAGCCATCAATATCCCTTACAATTTCGAAAAGCAGCCGAGCCAATCCTTCTTCGGTCCAGCCTCCCCTCGGCCGATTTCGGAAGGAACAGGCGGCCGTTACAGCGGGCATTAAAATATTCTCTTTCGCCTATAGTCCCTAAATCGCGTACAAGCGAGCGGATCTTCCCCGGAGCGGAATAAATCAACGGCGCCTCTCGCCTCGAGTTCCTCTCTGTCTCTCTCTTCTCGTGTCCGGATCCGGGGGGCTCTTTCGATCCGTCATTGCGCGACAGGCTCGGCTCTCTCCGCAAGCGATGCGAGACAAATCGAAGGCCGACCACCCCGACGATTCGAGTTTACGCCGCCGCGTGTCCAGTATAATTTTTCTCCTCCGACTGCCGGCCTGGTTTCCTGGGAGATTGGCAGTTGGGCTTATTTGGGTGTCGCCGTTCCTAATGGCCGTTTCATCGGGCTGTCAGAGTCTTATTTGAATTTTCAACATTTTTCCGATTTTGGGGAGAGAGAGAGAGTCCGAGTGTATTGGCAAAATGGAGATTGGGTTGTAATTTTCTATATTTATTTAAATGCGAGCTATGCATAATTCATGTAAGCGGGGGGGAAACATAATTCTGGGGAGGTAAGCGTAAATACGCGTGCTTAATTTTCAAAAATACCAATTACGAATAGGTAATAGTGCCTCGGAGCCAAATAAATAGCTTTCAAAGGAGTCGAAGTGCCGGTAATTCCGCAATAAAACAATAATTTACAGCTGCCATTAATTTCCACATTAGCACTGTCCTGCTTAAATCTACGATCCGCACATTTGTTTCTCGCTCGCTCTCCGAGAAATTTTTCTCTCATTAACTTGTCCATTTTCCTCGTTCCTCGAAGCAACCCAGAAAGAGAGAAAGAGAGAGAGAGAGAGAGATCGTAATTTTTTCTCCCTCCTTTTTCCTCGATTTTTCTCATCCGCGCTTACTTTCCTCGTTTCTCGGCAACACGGCGTCGAGCCAATAAATACATCCGAAAGCAGTCTCGAATCGTTACTCGATACACCTCGCGAAAATATATCCGGCGCGAAACTTGGAACGATACGTCTTCCGCTCGGCGCTGCAGTTCCGCAAAATAAAAGGAGCCGGGGGAGAGAGAAAACCGAGGAGACGGGGGAATGAAACGAGAAATCTAATACATTTTTATCTTGATCCGCGGGGCTCCTTAAAAAAAAAAGAGAGCCCGGATCTACGGCGGCGCTTCGCGTGTAAGTGCGCGCTGTAAAAAGCGACTTTCTTGCACTTGCTTTTTACGCTTTTTCCCGCCCGTCACTTCCCGCATCCCAGTTTTTTTAAGAAAAATGAAAAGTAAATACGCCTTTGCGCCGATTGTTTGCTTTCATACTTTTATTGCTGCGATCGATCCCCAGTTTCATGCGGGATTTTACACTGATAGGATTTTATTTTTTTTTTTTTTCGAATTTTACAATTTTCATTAGAGATTTATTTTACGGGCGCTGGATGAAAAAATGTTACTTTATTCGCAAAGCAGCCGATAATTTCAAGAAAATTTGTATGACTCGAATGAAAAAGTTTTTTTTTTATCGGCGCGTAAGTTCTAAAGTAGGGGAGTTGGAGTCTTGTTGAGACATTTTTCACGTTCATAAAAAAGGGTGTTTCAAATTACTTATTGCCGGGGCGAAAAAAATCAATACTTGATAAAAAAAAAAATAACTATCTTTCAACTTCGAATCTCGTGTGGCTTCAAAATTTGTTTTCCGCGTTTAAATTAACTTTTGAACCGAGTTCGTTCGTTTAGTGCCTGGGAGAAAATTTTATTCTCAGAAAAAAATCGTAATTTTCCGTAGCTTAGGGCAAACGTATTTTCTCGTTATCTGGCTGCGATGTTAAAAAAACTGTAAACAGCCCTTATCCCCCAGTGTATTTATTTTGCAGCAGGGTTTTCGCATGAAATAAGTATTTTTCTCGAACAAACCCCAAAAATTACCCCCGGTTTTTAAAACGAAAACAAATCAATTTTTTGCTCCACTTAATCTTCCCCGAGGAAAAAAGGCGCCCCGAATCGCGCAAGCAAGCAAGCAAGCAAGCAAGCAAGCAAGCAAGAAAATCCGCAAGAATTCACCGACTCGCTTTCCGTCAGTGGATCATTACAATCTGCGCAGCAGCCGCCACGTTATATATTCAAATAAAAAGTGCCCGGGTATCGGTCCGGCGCAGCGTAAAATAAAATCCGTCAGAGCCCGGCAGTCACGCACCGCTGCGCGTACCACAATTCGCCGGCCGGGACGACTCGGCGCTTCGAAAGGAGCTTGAAATTAAAATCGTAAATTTCCAAATGCCGGAAGGAAAAACTGGAGCTCCCCCGCGCGCGCGCACAAGCGCGCGGTACACAACGAGAGAGGCGACGGGGAATGTAGAGCAAGTACGTTCCTGGCGATATCCTCGGGCCAACGGCGATATCTATATATGTCGTACAGGAGAGCCCGAAGTTTCGAGCTGGGCAATTTCGAAGATTGCCCTTTGGCGTATAGCCGGGCGAGTAAGAGAGAGAGAGGAAAATGACGAAAATTGAAGCAGCGCGACGGGTGTATCTCGAAATATAAGAAAATAACAACTCCGAAAATTTCGCTGCGACTCCGTCGAGGATGTACGCCGGGGATACGTGAAAAGGGTAAACGTCTGCGATCGGGTGCAAAACTCGGAGAAAAATTGACGGGGAGACGAAGGGTTTCTGTTTTAGGAGCGCCGACGAGAGAGAGAGAGAGAGATAGAGAGAGTAAATAAGGGGAGGAAAATGGGTCGATTATTTGGCGACGTACCCCATTTTCGTCAGCTGGGAAACTAGCTATCTTTAAATTACCGACTTCTTCTACGACCCGCGCGCCCAAGAACATTCTAATCTCCGCAGTATTGATTTTCCCTGTGCAGGCCCTGCAGCCGATAAAAAAAAAACCATCGGCCAGACGGGCTTTTCATCGAAAAAAAAGATAAAGCGAAGGGCGCACCGTTCGACCTACAGAAGAACGAGTGGGGAGAGAAAGGGCTTGCGAGAGAGGGTTAGATAAAATGCAGGTCGGAAGATAAATGGCGCTTAGATTCGCTCGCGTCACGTAAGGAGGTGGGGTCCGAGATATCGGCGTCGATTCCTCGGGGGGGAGAGAGGCCCCAAAAAAGAAAAATGAACAACTTTCTCTCCCCGCGCGTTCTCCTTAAATAAGGGAGCCTCGGCTTTGATAATTCACAGGCGCAGAGGCGGAGGTAGATTAATTAGATTGAGTCGCTTCAAGGTTAAGCGCTCCACTTTGTTCTATTGGCTTTTGCGGAGCTCGAGTTGATTGCTTTTCTTTTTCCGACGCGGGGTTAGTTAATCCGCGCGACGAGCTTTGATTTTCCAAGAAAAGTTTCGGGGAATCTAGGTTGTTCGCTGTTTGTTTACGGCTAATTCCATTTGGTTTCAAGGCGATACACAAATCTGTCGGGCGGCTGCGCGAAGCTTCAAGCTCGCATAAAAATTTCGTGATTCTGCAGGTAGTTTTTTAAAATTTTCTTGTTAGTTTTGAATAACGCCGTGCGAATCTTGGGCTATATTTTAAAATTTTCCAAGAAGCACGCACAAGTGAAAGCGCTCTATAATTAAAGGATTTTCAAAGACTTGATTTGTAGCGCCCTAAGATTAAAACCACTTGAGAAGCTGCGCCGAAGTGATCAACTCGGTTAAAAATCGATTTCCCCCCCGAACTTGACTCCCGAAAAGCTCGCGCTATCCATTAACCGACAACAGACTGGGCTCTTCTCACCTTTTTCATCCCCCCCCCCCCTCCTTACGTCGTCGAAGAAAATCGTTTACCGCACATTCAGCCCCTTACCTTTGATCTCTCGAGAGTTTTGTCCTCGTCAAGTCGCGCGGATGAAAGCTTCCCTTGTGCTCGAGCGCCGCTCTCGAAAACGCACAATTTGTTTTCTCGATAAAAGATCTCGTCAAAGAGCGCGAGAGCGCGCCTTCTTCCCGCAACCCTTCTGCGCCCGCGCACGTTTTTTCGAGCCCGAGAGAGAGAGAGAGGGAGGGAGGGAAAATTAAATTCGAGCGCGCGGCCCGCGACAATGGCGAAAGTCACGGCGCCCTTTTTCAGACCTTCTAACCCCCTCGTTCTGCCTGCTTTCTCTCTGCCTCTCTCTCTCTCTCTCTCTCGGTGTGTTTACGCTGTCGCTACTCTCGCTTCCGCTCTCTTTCTCCGCTTACACTCAATCTACCTTTTCATATTTTCGCAGTTTTTTCTCTCGCGCGGCAGCTGCCTTTTTTAGCTTCTTCGCCGCCGCCTGCTTCTGCTTCTTCTTACTCTCCGCGAAACTTAATTTCCGCTCTCTTTCTCTTTCTCTCTCTCTCTTTCTCCCCCCGCCTTGGAGAGGATATAAAGCGAAGAGCCTGACAAATTAATAATAATCCCTCTTGCTATTTCTCGGCATCGGATAATTGTTGCTCTTTCGAATTTTCCTGGAACATTGGATATTTGTTTTTCCGCCCCTGGTGTACGAGTGTATTTCAATTTTAATGGATTACCAAAGCGCGACTCTACTTTGCGTATTAAATTTTTATTTCATTTCCGGCAGCAGCCGAATTGTAAATAACGATTTTTCCATGACAATATTACCGAACGATTATTTTGAAAATTAATTTCTGGCGTTAAAAGTCAAAATAAACATGACAGCCCCATTATTCTGTACTCTTCGAAAGCATATGGATTAATCAGCATAAAATTCAACAGAAAGCTACATCTCGCAAGACTGATTAACCCGTAATTCCACCGTACTTCCCGAATTAACCCATCAAAATAAAAAAAATCCAATCCTCGCTCGTCCCGAGCTCATTTTTTCCTCCATCAAACGCAGGCGAATCCCTCTCCCGCTAATCAGCGGGATCTCGGCGTCGAATTCGCTCCGGAAGACCCGTCGAGCTTATCAAAAACAAAGGCCCCGACAAAAAAAAAAACAAAAAAAACAAAAAAACGGAGAGCTGCCGATGCGGCGCAAGAGCTGCCGCCGCGACAAAAGGCAAGAGGCCAGTCGAGACTTCAAAGCAGTAACCGCAAGATTACCTCGCGGCTGCTGCCGCGCACGTGGCGCCCGACGGAGCATTTGCATCGAGTCCTACCCTCCGGCGACCGCGGAGAAAAGACGGAGAGGGCTGCACGCGGGAGAGTCGAGTGTGTGGTGCTTTGCGAGAGATTAATGGCGGAAATTGCGCTAAAAATTGGGCGCGAGTTATTGTGCCGCCGACGACGACGCTGCTGCTGCTGCTGCTGTTGCTGCTGCTGCAGAGTGTTTTTCGGGGGGGAGTTATTGTTTGATGCGAAGTTTTTCTTTGATGGTAGTTGGGGTGAGTGAATTAACACGCCGTAGGTTATTTAGGATATGATTCAAGAGACAGCTTCGTTATTCGGAGCGAGCGATGTTTCTTATTTAGAAATATATTGAATTATGATGACTGCGTTAATAAAATCTTAAGTTTACAGCAGATGTGAATCAATGCTTTTATTATAGATTGCGAATATGTTGCATAAACTTTGTTAGCTAATTAAAATATGTATATATATATTTACGTTTCTTGCGCGATAATATATAACCGGGTTAATTAGCGACATCTTTTCATAAATTGATGTGCCCGGAAAGAGAGCATTGAAACGCTTACACAACAGATTATCCAATAATAATTTTCTAAAGCAAAAACTGATTAGGCGCGACTAAGCAAAAAAATAAGGCAAATTGAGTAATAATGCTTTATTCGCGCGGGACGACTTTTCGCGCGGAATTATACGAGGGGGGGGGGCGGAAATTAATTTCTAAATAGTACTGGTTCGCCTGGTATAAAGCCGCACGCGCATAGGGATACCGCTGCAGAGGCGGCGCTACTCCTTGAAATTACTACGGTTATTAAGCTTTCTAATTAACTAACGACGCCAGTTGAGGCTTTCTTTCACTAATTAAAATTTTTCATTAGTTTACACAATATTACGCCGAGAGGGGGAGGAGAGAGCCGAGGAGAGCGACGACTCGAAATGAAGAATTCGTACTCCTGTAATGACCCCCCGACGCTTTGCGTTTATAACGAGATTTTCATTTAATTAAACATAAGTTCATAAAAAATGACGGTGCTCCTTCGCTCTCGAGCACTTTCGTTTACGTAATTCTTTCGTTTAATAGTGTAAAATGGATTCGGCGCAATGACAGTAACAGAAGAGAATTATTTAATCACGGATATTACTTTGCGCGTTTTAACGGATTTTCTTTAATCCGATAGATCATCGCTTATTTGTTAATTAAATGGTGGTATCGTACATATATTGCTGGATATCGAAATTAATGTTCTCGCTAAACATTGACGTAGAGTAAGTAAAAGCTTAAGCAAAGCTGATTAACATACAGGTTTTAAAAATATCCATAAAAGAAGAAAACATTGCTTATATAACGGACGCAAAAGTAGTGTAACAGTAATAGCTGTAATTGTTTATGCGCAAACTCTTCTAAAAGCCCCTGAAAGGCAATGAAAAATTAACGGCAGCGAGGAAATTTCGGGCAAATCCCATCGGCGCGCCTACTTCAATATTTAAAGGCCCAATTACCGGCAAATAAAATTACTTTGATCCTTGGCTCTGTTTCGGTACACACGAGCATCTGCGCCGTCTCTCTGCGAAACAGGGCCAGAGAGCAAACGGCGTTTTGACGAGTCGTCGCCAACTCCGAGCGATTTGCGCACGCTAAATATTTAGCGAGTCGCTTGCGCAAATCAGGTGCGCGCCGCCCCTCCCCCCGTCCTCTCTCTCTCTCTCGGCAGATGAAAACGCGCCGCCTTAATATTCGCCGGGGAGAGAGAGAGAGAGAGAGAGAGAGGCAACGAGGAAAAAATAATACCCGAGTTTCGAAGTGGAAAAGCAATTTCGCGAGCCCGCGTTTCCTCGTCTTTCTGCCGGGGCGTATACACCTCCGAGTGTGTGCGCGCGCGCGCGACTGCAAGTGCGCTTGCGAGTGTGGGTTCCTGGGTTTTCTCGATTCTCGCGGGGAAATAAAGGATTTCTTAGGCTGCTTTGTGAAATTTTTACATTTTCCAGCGGGCGGACCGCGCGCCCGCCGGTTTCGACGCTTCGATTTTCCTTTGTTGGCGCGAGAACGAGACGAAAATGTGCGGCGTACCGACGTTTTGTTGTTCACCTTTGGGGGGAAGGATTTTTTCATGTTTTTTATCCAGTTTTTGATGATCTTTCCGACAGTCGAAACGGTATTATTATTTTTATGTTTGAGGAAAGTTTGTAGAAAACATTTTATCATCGTTTTAAGAAGCCTCTGTAAAGTCAAATTTAAATGCATAACCAGAAATCTCGCTGAAAACGACGAAAGTACAGGGCGGAATAAAAATTTACTGGTATTATACACATTTCTCGAATTTCCGAAATAAAACTCCAATACAGCCGTATCGACTTGTAACAAAGAAGCACACACGACGACGTTTCTATAGAATTTCGAAAACTCCGTAAAGCGCCAAAGTATTATTTATCTCAGCGCGAGGGGAAAAAATCAAGAAAAACGTGCCGCTTCTCTATCCATACGAAAAAACTTTAATGCAACGAAAAAAAAAAAAAAAAAACAGTCGTGTATGTACATAATATCGACGATGTATTGGCGAATCGTCTTTACGATCGTCTTCCGTATATATCTTATCAGAAGTAAACATTCGGTGCGCGGCAGTATCACGCAATCAAGCGACTCGATATTTATGGTGTCGTAAATAAAATGACAGCGACGCGTGTATCGGTGAAAAAAAAAAGAAAAAAGAAAAAAAAGGATCCCGAGCCCGATCGTAACGCGAAAAAAGTGAAAGACAATGCCTTTTTTCTATATAATAAAACGCGCGTGTCTCTATTATTAAATATGTATGCGCGAATACATTTTTATGGCTTATGCAAATTTCAAACCGAGGGGGGAGGAGAGGGTTGGCCTTCGCTTTTTAACAGCTCCGATCTATTTTTCAAGAATATTCCGTAGCTCAAATCGTCGTATATCACGCACTGCGTCAAAATTCCATTGTAATCGCATCATGCGCCGTGTGGCGTGGCAGGCTGCGCGCGAAACCATTCTTTCCATAAAGATCGTACTCGAAACGTTACAGTGCCTACAGACAGCATAGACGCGAGCTTGTTTGCCCCCGCGCGATCGCGCACAAAAAAAAAGAGGAGAATCTGGAAAAAATTCTGACTAAAACCTCGCGATGAAATCGGACGCTAAACAATATTCCCCCCGTAGGCGAGACAGCAATTTGCCAAGTAAATCCCGAGTAAAAGAAAGCGGCAGCATCTCTGTAATATTCACTCGCACCTGGCAGCGTATCTCCTTGCATAAACGCTCGAGGCGTTGCGTCACTCGTGCGTGCAGTCACGCCGACGACGACGACGACGACGACGACGACTCGCTTCCTCTCGTCTCTCCTCCGGCGCGTTTTCGCCTTTTAACGCGCGGACATGTGTGTCTACATAAGCGCACGACCGATACGGACGACCCGCGGCTAAGGTGCAAAAGTGTCACGCCTTATTAAGGACGGTTTCTTTTCTTAAGAGGATTCGCGCGCTATCGAATCCAACGTTGATTGTCTCGCTTAGATCTATTCAACGTTCGATGCGTGAGGGAATCTACTGCAAAAATAAAGGTACGAGAAATTTTGACACTAAAAAGGAATATGGAAGTTAAAAGCAGTATCAAAAGCCAATATGATAAATTCGAGGAAAAGTCGAACTAACAAGAATGACGCGATTCTTTCCTGCATTAGCTGAAAGACTGGAAAGAAGTATTGAGCAAGCGATGCTCGTTCGGCAAGCAAAATTATCGATATATTCAAATGCAACACAAATCAAACACGCTCTGACAGCTAAATTGTGAGCGTTACAGTTGTATCGGTTAAAACGTCAGGGCAGAAATATTTTGATGGGCGCTCGGCCGCGCCGTCATAAAAATATCTTGGAAAATGCATGGACTCTCCGTCGTAAATTTTCTCATTTCTATATAAAAAAAGAAGAAAAAAAAAACCCCCCCGAACGAAAGCATTGTCTCTTTCTCCCCGAAAATCCGTACTGCAAATTTCTCGAGCGACTCGATCTTTATTCAGCCGTCACGCTTCTCGGTCATTGATCAATTTAGGAAAGTTTGCGGCACTTTGCGTGCTCGCTTCTCTCGCGCGGCCGCGCCGGAAAATATTTTGACAACGTCGTTACGCCGATGGCTTTCGATGAGAATTTTTAGTTCCGTCGGGATGCACAGAGCAAACTGACGGGAATAAACGGAGAGGGACGCTCTCTTGACTTACGCAACTTCTTGCTCACTTATTTGGAATTCGTTACATAAAGACCTTCTGTGTATTCCGAATGTTAATTGAGGCTCTGACATTGTCTCGTTTTTTAAGTCAAACACTTTTGGCTGATTAAACAGGTGTTTTTCGGCTGCGAAGACCCGCATTCAAATGCCAGACACGAGACATTTTCTAAAATAATTTCGTAATACTTTGACAGCTCAACTAACGTCTGCTTATATCCAGCTTCGTAAAAGTCAATTGAATTAAAAATTAGACTATTGGTAATTAATCTTATATTTAACACAAAAAGAAACGTTTAACATCATTCATTATTCCTTTTTATTAAATTTAAAAGTTGATTCATTCAATCGAAAATTTCGTGACTTATCATTCTAATGAACGTAACTTTATTGATAAGTCGCGAAACCTCAACGCTCGCTAAAAAAAAACTTTCTAGATTATCACTCACTTTAATTAGAGATCGATGAGAGTAAACAAAGTAATTATGCGCGTCTTAAAGCTTTTTTGAAAAGACAATAAACGACGCGATAAAAAAGTTAAATATAAGTTTCAGGCATTATAGTAAACTCTTGTATTATCAGTAAGAAATACCTCTCGGCCTTCGGATGCATCCCAAAATCGTAAAAAGAACACGTCCGTTTCAGCGCAAAAGAGTCATTCTTCAAACTTACACTCGAAATATCATTGATGTCAAACACGGCCTCTGCGTCTCCTCGGCAGAAGCGAATCATTCGAGTGTACCCACCGCCGCCGACTCCTCCCTCGCAAAGTCAACGAGCTCGGCGCTCGCTTATAGGTGACGAAATTAAGCGCTTTTCTCCCAGCAAATCGCATTAGCCGGAGCGCGGAAGCGACGGCGCGTTCGTTGTATTCTTAGCGGCAGCCGGCCTTCGATGCGCCTGGACACTTTTGCGGCGCTGCTTTATTCCTATCCGGAATATACCCGGCACAATTCAGCGCCTCGGAGGCTCGTAAAAATATATATATATATATATGTCCGCGGCCCACGACAGAATTCACGGTTAGCGCGCGCGGATTTCGCGAGGAAGGAACGCGCGTGCCCGAGGGGGAAAAAAAAAAATTCTAGCGCAGAGCAAAACGGTCACTTACGCAAGCAGTCGAGGAACAGGGAAATGGCACTCGAGAAGGTCTTATTCTCGGAGGAAAATTCGTGGCGCGGAAAAACGACGATGAAGCCGGCGCGCGGGCACCCTTCTCTTCTCTCTCTTTTTTCGAGCGGAGTCTACATAGGTATAGAGGCCGGACGGCGGAGAAAAAGCCTCTCGAAGATCTGGAGGAGGAGGGAGGCCGCCGGGATAGAGATTAATTCATTGAAACGCTACTTTTCTTGTGGGCTTATGCGAGGATGATTTTATAATCTTTTTTGATGATTACGAGTTTAAAGAGGTAGAGAAAGGGTATTAGCGTCAGAGTGGAGAAGTTGCGCAATTTTCCAAAAAGAAAACATTTGTATAAATATTCAATTTACAAGGTAAACTGAAGTGGCAAACGCGATAATAATAACAACGAAGAAAATGAAATTGTGAAGGCGCACGAAGGGAGTATGCGCATATTTTATCACTGTGTGTTTCTGGCGAAATTAAATTTTAAAATAAAATGGGTCTTCTTAATCTATATACCTAAATCCGCGAGTAGCAATACTTTTAACAAAGTTTTTTAATAACGACTTTTAAAATCCGAAACTCAACTATTTCCCGGCACCTAAATCCTCATCCCGAAACTTTTTGATAAACAACCTCCCCGCGAGCCAAGACGCGGAAGCAAACAAAAGTGTTAATATGACAAAGCAGACGGCGCGGGGGCAACGAGAGAATAAAAAAAAAAAAAAAAAAAAGTCAAAGGAAACGCGCGAGGAAACACTAAAAACGAAGTAGGGAGAGAGAGCGAGAAAAATTGAATGAGAGTACGAAGGGTACCGAGGATTAACGAGTGTCCGGGGCCCGGGTACCTGTAACCTCCTGCACTCCTCTCTCGCCTTTTTACCCGAGAGCGCGCAATGATTTATCATTCTCCGGAGAATGGAGAAAAGCTTTGGAAGAATTCCCCCCCCCCTTTCTTTTTCGCGCGCTCCTCGGTCACTCCCCCCACTTTTCCGCATTCTTCGTGCATCGCCGCTCCTTTTTTTTCTCTCTCTCTGTCTCTCCCTCGCCTCTCGCGCGCGCAGCTCGCCATGTGAATGGGACGAGGGAGAATGGAAACGAATGTAGGCGGAATCTAACGCTGCGTTGGGAAAAATTTAATGGGCAATAAAGTTTTCGGGAGGGCTGAGAAGGACGGTGACGCGTTTGGCTCCCTCTTTTTTTGGGGGGGCGGGGGGGAGGGAAATATTTTTTGAGCTGCGCTGGCGTAAACTTCTTTTACGTGGAATTGAATTGCTGTTGTAGTCGTTATTCATGTATCGGTTTACGTTGAATATTCTTTCGTATCAATATTTTATTAAGGATAACTCTCTAGAATGCCTGGAGTCAGATTTAAAAATGCAATTGACAAATAAGACATTTTCATTCAACACACATATGCCTCTCGTTTCTTCTAATGCATTAACCCGCAGACGGCTCCACCTCAATACCTCGTAACCTCCATTTTTTATAATTTCCATCGTCATCATTTTAGTGGCGCGGCAGTATTGTTTCTCTCATTGAAAATACCGCTCGACACATTGAGACACACACACACACACACACACACAAACACACATAGACAGACAGACACCTGCACAGATCTCGCGCAGGCATTCACCCGACTTGGTTGGCGGCGGAAGGCACCTTTTCTAGCCTCGAGTCCTCTTCTCACTCTTACACGCAAACTCCATTAGTTGGGCCAGAATTCGACCCGAGAATACCGTATTATGACGCCGTGGAGGTGGCAAAGGAAGCGCCGGCGAGGGGACGGGGAAGGAAGAAGGACTACGACGCCACGAGATAAGGAGAGAAAAAGAGGACCTCAAAGAGATGTAGGAAGAGGATGATAAGGTGATGCGGTGCTTCTAGAAAAAGCAGGGACGATGTTTTTTTTTTTGTCGCCGCCCGTGGCATTGACGAAGGCGTGTTTTTTGGGGGATAATTAATTTGGGGAACAATATATATTCTTCATATTTCGTCGACCCTGCGTTCCTGGTAATGAATCAGGAAAAAATGAAATATCGTCAAAACTTTGATGTTGGGATGAGCTCATTATGCAGTAAAAGCTTTTTCTCGGAAATTTGTACTACTAAAACCGAGTTAATAAAAGTATTTATATGAATTGACGTCAAATCATTACTAGGAAAATTCGTTTTTAAACATGATGCAGTTAATCAACGTAGGTGTTTTTACAGATGGTTAACGTGAAGCAATAAACAGAAATTCAAACAATACTTAAATCCAGCTACAAAATACTATTCACAAGTACATTGCGAACCCATAAAAAAAAAAGAAGAAACATTATGGAATATTTACAACACTCAACTGGAAAGCTCGAATTGTGAAACTTTTTAAAGAGAGGCCATTACTACTTCCATTTCCCAGGTCGTATAAATACGCGATATTTTCTACAAACTTACACAGCTGGGAAAAAAAGTGCCCCCAGAGTCGGCCCCTTCCAACGCACACCCACACATCTCACCAGAGCCATAGCTCATCTCCCATCTGACTGTCCCACCGTATCCAGCCTTAAAAAAAAAAAAGAAAAAACCCGCGCGCAGCCGCATCCAGGAACACGAGATGCGTTTGGCTTACGAGCGTAATTCCCCGGAACGGCTTGGAGACAAAATTTTCATAGGATATATTTACGGAGGTGGCCTAGTCGCAGATCCCCGAAGGCGAGTTTAAAGCCTACGGAGAAGCTTTTAGAGTTTATATCTCATCTTTCCGGCGGAGGCTCTCGCTCCTCCTGGGTGACCTATCAATATTTATTATCGGAATCCCTTTAGTGCCAGAACTGGAGAGAGAGAGAGAGAGAGAGAGAGAGAGAGAGAGAGAGCTCTTATGCTGATGCCGGGAAATCTTGTATTAGTTCGTTCTAATCCTGGGACGCGTCGGGAGAGTTTACGCGCCAGAGGGAAACGTTATGCTGGATGAACAGGTTTTATGGAAGCGCTATACGCGCAGGATATTTTTCGGGCTCCAAATGCTACTAGCTGGCAGTACCAGTTTTTTGGGCACGTTGTGCATCGATGCTTTATTGCGCTGCGGGTTTCGTCGGTGTAAAGAGAAAGCATTATTTGCTGTTAATTTTCTCCCGTCATATTTAGGTTTTACTGATTAGTTTTATTCGGCTTCATTGTTTAAGGTTGAAATTTAATTAAGAATGAAACAGCACAGATTTTTGCAAGTGTTTACTTTTGTATTATTGGAAACTATATACTAAAACTTGTCGAGTCACTAACTAAGAAGTTTATCTTATCCAGGCAAAGTGATATCAACGAGCTACTAAGTAAATATTAGTAAAATGTGACAATTACAAACCTGCTGAGACAGTCAAGTCACTGTAGGAAAAATCATACGTCAACGGATCGCGAAGAGAACAAACGAAGAACGTTGATAAAGCATCATTTTCGTTTTTAGATTGAACCATTTTAAAAGTTTAAAATCAGAAACCATTTTGATATCAGCGCAGTTTGGTACAAAAACACTGGCAAAGGGGGAAGTAACGGATAAGTATAATGCGCTACTAATGGATGCGCATTAATTCACCATTAGTGTTATTAGTTTCACTGCCGGCCATTTGTGATTTTCTGCAAGAAAATAGCCCTGCAGGCATTCCTTTGGACTTAACGCTGCAGATTAGCGATTTTGCGCTTTGATAAATTTCGTTTGGACTTTGTGCATCTTTACCGTTTAAATTATCATTCGCCTCGTTACGTTCTTAAGACGTATGTTTAATGTAAATTACATAATGAATATGAGAACGCACTCTACTTACCGCCATGTGGTAAATTAAAATCAATATCGTCACTTATACTCGACTCACCTGAAACAAAAAAAAAAAGGCTTAATCAATAAATTTCGAAGTACAATTTTAAGACGATAACGTATTTGACAGGCGTTAAAGGGAATTCCCTATTTTCCTTAAATCAGATTTCCAAGTTTCCACTAATAAATGTCCCCCCCGACAGCAAACAATCGCAATAAAAATTGCCCGATCCGAAATCCGAGAAACAAAGCTCATTGTGTCCGAAATCTCAATCCACTTTTTCTGCGTCTCGGCAAGCCTATATCTCCCCGGGCGGCAACGGCTCTCCGTATAATAAAAAGGGAAAAATCAGTTAATTCCTTATCTACGCAGCATTGAATGGCGGGCTAATGGCTCGTCGAGCCCGACAAAACGAGAATCGAGCGGCGGCGGCGGGGGCCCCTCTCTTTTTGTTTACAACATGGGAAATCGAGGCAGACGTCTTCCGCAGTCGCGCGGCTCACGCTTGCCTTCGTCCCGAAGAAAGTTAGCCCCCTCACTTAAGGAACCGGAGGCGAACTTTTCCCTCCCGGCTCCGTTCGATTCCGTGGGCCCCCCCCCCCCCTCCCCTCCCGAGTCGAGATACGTCGCGAGGCATGACGAGAATCGATAGTTCGCGAGGAGGCAAAGTTTCTGCTTCTTGCTATCGCTTCGGCAAATATTCCCTCTTTCTCTCTCTCTCTCTCTCTATCTCTCTCTTCCGCGCCTTTCCTCAGGGCTGTACAACGGCCCATCTTCTCGGTACATATTTGTGTCCCTGTCTTTTTCTCCCTTTTTTTTCAATTTAAGGCTCTCGCGCAGGAATCTCTGCCTTCTCTTTCTCTCGATCCTCCTCCGTTTCTCGGGGGGGCTTCTTCGTTTTTCGCTCTTTATTTCGCTCCTCTTTTTTCTCTCCTTATTGAGCCTCTTATCCGCCCTCGAGCTAAAAATACAATCGATTCGGAATTCTGGAGACGCTCGGGGATAAAGACGAGGCGAATTATAAATGCATTATCCGCATTATGAGTTTTTGCGCGGCGCATAACGATGACGATCGCTGAATCGAAGTGAAAAGTTTCGAGAATAAGGCAAGCTTGTCATTCGCTCAAATAAGTTCTGACCTTATTTATCAGATTAGAGTCATTCACATTTTCTTTCCGCGCGACCTTTGAAAATTTCGCTTTTCAAACTACTTTCGATAATAAAAAAAAAAAAAAAAAAACAGTCCACCGAGGCATCGTAAAACTTCGCAAACAAGGAGAAACACTTCTGCGAGTGACTGTATCGAGAGCCTTAACGATGCTTTAGCCTCTCGTTAAGCAAATCAGTTATCGCAAATAATCACTCACAGTGTATCCGAAGTGGAAATGCAGTTTAGGCTAATGGCTCGGTGTCCGATGACACCGGCGATAAAATCCTAGTTCGCTCATTAATTTTTGGAATTTACACAGAAAGCGATCCTCCGCCCGGCGGTAAACAGCGCCATAAATCATATCTCTTCCCAGGATTTATCGAGCGCTCCCGGCGTCCTACGGCGTTGCGCACTCGGAATTAGCATCGATTCAGGCCCCCGATGAAACGGGGAGGGTTGGCGATAACAATCTTCCTCGACGTCTTGAGAAAGAAAAAAGAGAGAGAGAGAGAAGGGGGAAAAAGTGGGACGCAACCGCTTTTTTTCCCATATTACCAAACGGCCGCGCGTCTGTTTCTATTTTTTTTTTTTTTTTTTTTTCTTTTATATTCACGGCGACTCGGATCCAGGT
>UCOM01003045.1:0-20620 GCA_900474385.1 Ormyrus pomaceus | reverse complement strand
TATAACAATAAATACAATAGTTGATGTTCTTAAAATGTGTGATAAATATGAAATTCCCAGTGTAAAAGAAAAAGCTTGTCAATTTGTGAAAGTAAATATTAAGGATCTCGTTAAAAATAAGCAATATTTAGACTTGTTTGACGATCATCAAAGTTTAATGAAAGAAATTGCTGTCTACGTTTCGTCGTAGATTACGTTCAAAGTATCTAATGTAATGAAAGAAAGAACTCGAAACAAAGTTTAGCTGGTTGAAAATGGCACGTGATATCAAATTCTGATATATTGTGTTACAGTGTTATTCATATATTATCGTTATATAATAAATTTGTATTTTGATAAAAATAAAAAATTTAATGCAACTAAGCTTGTTCGTGTCTCAAAACCTTTTTTTAGCAAATTTGTTTCAACAACATTGAAAGTTTATATATTAATATTTCGCTGCGTAGGAGGAAACTGATAATTGCACGGGTGGGATTTTTTCCTAATGGCTGTTGAATGAGTGCCGTACATCGGGAGCTGTTGCTTGGGGGTTTTTAGGCTTGATCGATATTTTCGAACGGGGTTCAAGAGAAAATGTTCTTGAAAAAATGTGTAAAAAATGCCTGATTATCTTATCAATTGGTAATTGTACGTAAAATGGTTACGCAACAATACGAAGTAATCTGCGATGAAAAGTCCATTAAGCGCTGAATATTTCCGATTATTATTGGTACGATGTCGATTAGTTAAGGGAGCTGAATAGTTTTGTAATAATAATCAAGTTAAATTATACATTCGTTTTACTTCGAAATTTGCAGGGAATTTCGTGTCGATTGTTTCCGACCATTGGTTCAATTAAAATTATTTGCTCCGTTTTAATTATTTACTCTACAGCTTTGACGGTTCATTTGTTTCGTAATTTTTAAACGCTTATTCGTGAATTTTAGCCGTTCAAGCTGCAATTAACCTCCCAAGTAATTTCAACAGCCTCAATTCCGCCGATGTAAATCAATACTTAGCACGGTAAATAAGTATCATTGCCCCTAAACTATAAATTAGCCGAAAAATCGTCGCTAAACAGAATCGAAGTTCCTCGCAGCCCGAACGGGCCGCCGGCAGCCCGTCGATTCTCTTGCTTAGCGAAGCGAAGCTTAGCGCAAAACGTATGTTGCCGCACGACTCGCCTTGCCCACCTTTGCAACATTACAGCGGCGGCCCCACGCACATCGCGCAGGGCGGTAACGCTGAAAACGCGGCCTACCCATCCGTCCTGTGTCGGTTTGTTGGCGGGGCGATATACGGCACCTCTTCCCCGTTTTAACCCTACGCATATCGGGCCGGGGGGGAGGAGGGGTTTGGGGGGGACGGGAGGGCTACCTATTTCACTGGGTTAGCGTTACGGGCTTGCATCCGGCGAAATCACCTTTGACGGCGATACGCAAGCAAAACCGATACGTTATCGCTCTCGTAAAACTGCCTAGACGTAGATTTCGAGCTATGACGGCGCGCCCGGATGATGGGCTTTTTATGGCTTTTCGCCGAGTTTTTCGCGATCGCCTTTCTTGCTTTTTTTTTTTTTTTTTGCTGCAGCGCGCCGCGCGCTCGTTTTAGTTTGCCGAATAGGAGGGTTGATGGACTGCTCTATCCCCCCTCCCTCCGCCTCTTCTTTTTTTTTTTAAAGACTTGTCTCTTTTTATTATTTTGAGAAAAACGTTGGATACTCGCTCTGGCTGGCGGAGGCGAGCTTCGGAAATGGTTTTGGATGTTTTTCGAGGTATTATTTATGCTCTCGAAAGGGGAGGAATATTTTAGTTTTGATATTCCTCGCGAGTGGAAGCGCGAGGGGTTAAAAGTAAACACTCTTTTTTTGATGGTGCACGGCGGAAGCGCTTAATTTTCCTGGTCGGAGGATCTTTTTCATTTAGCGAGCGAAGAAACGAGTAGTTCGGCAAATAAATGTTAAAGTAAATTTTTTGCTTCAGTTTGATTCGAGTATGCTGCAAGTTTTTCTGAGCTGCAGTGTATTATTTGTTTTTAATTTTATGTGGAAAGCATATGTAGTATAGTACTATGTATGAATTCTAATTTACCGAGCAATTTTTAATAAATACGTCAAGCTCGATCGAAGCGGACCAATTAAAAACCATTACAGGAAACTCTTGATATCACTGAAAAATTTAAGAGCACGAGAAATTGCAGAAGGAATTTAATAACAAATAATTAGCGGGTCAGAAATATAAAAGTAAACGGCAAACGTATAATCCCCGCGAGCAAAGAGCAAATGACTCGGTAAAATCGTGCGAGCATATAATTTTGGGAGTTAAAATTTTGTTCTGGAATGAACGAGCGGTTTACCCAGGAATGCGGGATACGTGCATATGCATCAGCGGTCACGGCGCTTCGGCATATACATCGAGCGTAAAATACTTTTAAACGATTCTATATGTATTAAAGCTCTGACTAATGGCGAGAAGCGTTTCGACATGTTAGATCCTTTTCGCTCGTTTTTTCGAAATAATCTCTCGCTCTTTCTGCCCGGGATTGCATCAAATTATTTTGTGTATTAAATGGGAGAAAAATGTAATCGCTGTGATTGATTTTTGCGAGTAGGAAAGACTGAAAGATTTTTGATTAAAATTTTAAAACTACTAAAATTAAAAGTATCAATCGTACAAGTACATTAATAAAGTTTAACGTCTCTTTAATTTCAAAATTGGTGAAACCTGCCACAACTACAATATTTAATATATATATGTCTATAAAAGGGTATAATCTGAAACGTGAGAAGTTAATTAACATCCGCCTCTAAACACTTCATCAAAACTATTTACAACTAACAGCAGCATCCCCTTGAAAACTCGCAACAATTAACAGATTAACGCAGAACTCGTCAATAATCAGTCCGCGGCGACAAAAGCCGCCGGAATCGAGGCTCGCATTCGACTTTTACCAGCTCTCCACAAAAGGCAACAGCAGCAGCAGCAGCAGCGGCGAGAGCAGCGAGAGAAAAAAAAAGAGCGAGCGAAATTAGGCATCGGCGTGTGCGGACTGGCGACAGAAGTAAAAAAAAAAAAAAAAAAGAGCGAATATAAGCTCGGCTCGTCGAATGCAGTGTCGGAAGAGAGCCGCGCTCGCGAATAATCAACGCGCGACCGAGAAAGCTCGCGCTCGAAAAAGCAGGACGAAAAATGAAATAAAGCGCGCGGCGGGGAAAGAGAGAGAGAGAGAGAGAGAGATCCGCTGCTGCCGTATTATAAAAATCCACAAAATAACCGAGCAGGGCCATTAGCAATGCTCTTTTAACCCTCGGTCATTCAGCCCCTGCGACTCTCTCTCTCTCTCTCTCTCTCTCTCTCTCGTTCCCTTTTGCTCGGTATCCGTGTGATGCGTGTAAATTTTCCAGCGGCGGTCGCGCGGCGCTGCGCTATACGTTTTTCGCTGCTGTGTACATGCTGTAGCGGTACAGTAGCGGTCAGAAATTTAGTTGCGAGCGTTTAGATGGATATTGTTTAATCGATTGACTTTGGAATTTTATTTTCAACTACTTTCGCATGGGTTTCGGATTGAATATCACATGGTGGAGTCGATGAAATGTGTGGAGTTTTAGGATGACGCTTTTTATTTCCGTCATTTTTGAGCTTTTGTTTTCAATGATCGCTGTGGCTTAAGTTTCTATACGTGTAAGTGAAGAGGAAAATTCCTGATTTCTAAACTTGCGTTGTAAAGGCTAAGATGTACAATGAATTACTTCTACATTTTATAAAATGTACAAGTAATAAAAGATAGATAAATCATTACAAAACCCCATTTTATTTTTCTAAAACCAATTTTGCCAATATAAATTTATCATTGCCCAAATAATTCCTCTTCCGATTTTAAAAACATCGTCATTTTAATGAACAATGCACAACTGGAATTTGGAACTTTTTATCGAAAGCCACTCCTCATCTTACCGTCCTCCTTATAATTACCACCTCAGCGAGCAATCACTTTTCCAACAGCAGCTCGTCCGAAGCGTCGCGTCCCTGGCGCGTTTTTCGCCGTCGCAAATTCGCGGGAGCTCCGAAATTTATGGGGGCTACTGTATCGGCTACGGGCGCGTATACACGCTCACGAACTTACAGTCAGCTCGTCCCGCACTATATATAATACTTTCCTCCTCTCTCTGTATACACCACCTCCCGCCCACCCCCGGCGCTCGGACGCGAGGTGCGCGCACACACACCCCCGCCCACTTTCCAGTGGTAATCCGACTGGCTAGCCACTCGCGCCAACAAATACCCTCACCGTCAGCCGCCTAGCGGTTCCGCAGCGCCGCTCGCGCGAGCCGCAGAGAGAGAGAGAGGGAGAGAGCGGCCTTTTTCGCCTTTTCCATGGAAATGGCCACAGCCGCTCCCGCCGCTCTTTCACACTGTCGAAAGTAATTTTAGCTTTAAACAATAATATCAAGCGCCAGGGCTTTTTCTTTGTTTTTCCCGGGCGATTGTTTTAGCCGGCGGCGGTGGCGGGCCCTGTTTTGTCTTCTCGTTCCGCGCCGGGAAATTAGTTTGGGGATTTAGGGGGAGCTTTTTCGGGGCGTTCAAAGTTTTTTCATCATTTTTCGAGATCGAAGAGTGAGAGTGAGAGAGAGAGAGAGGGGGCTCGTTTCGATTCTTGCGTTGGGAAATGCGCGCGTGTCGGTGTACGCCGAGTTGGTGGTTTCAAAAACGGCTTTGAACTTTCCACAAGCTTCTATTAAATTCTACGAGGGGTGTCGTGCATGCGTTTTACCTTCGTAAATTTGTGAGCTCGCAGATTGAACTAGTAAGTTACTGTTCTGTATAAACGTGGCCGCTGTTTTTTTTTTTTTTTTTTTCATTTTAGCGCGAAACTACGAACCAAAAATTGGGTATTGTCATTTTTTACTATTCCATTTTAATGCACAGGAGATTATAAGTATTCTATGAAATGATGCTACAATATTTAATGTATTCTTATCTACGATCAAGAGATAAAAAGTAACTTGAAAAGTAATACAGCTTGCATCCAAATTAGCAGTTAATTGCGCAATCGAATTTCATTAGCCCGTAATAAACTCAAACATAACCCACCCGTCTAGAGTATAAACCACCTTCCGCGTCATTCGAAGCATGCAAGTTTCACCCTCCGAAGCCTCCCCCCGTAAAAATCAACAGAGAGACAGCAGGGATCGCGGAGCTCGACTAATTTTTCATTAAACATCGCAGCTCCTCGCCGAAATTCAAATACACCCCCATTTCAGGCGAAAAATTTCCCTTATCGCGCATAATACTCGCGCGACCCCACCCCTCCGCGGGGGAGACGGGGGTGGGAGAGTGAGGGATATGCAGTGGCCGCGCGGCGGTACACTCTGGTGAACCGCGCCCCCGACACCCCGGGCACCGCGAAATGTCCCCCCGCCGCCCTCCACCCCCCCGCGCTTCGACGCCAAAATTTTTTCGCCGGACATCCGCGAGGGAGCGAAAAGCTGAGCCTGCCGCGGCGATTTTCGATCGCCGCGGCATCGATCGCCGAGCCGACGGATCGCTTGTCGGAGCTCTTTTGAAGCGCGGATAAATAGCGGCGCCGTTGCCGCCTGATACGATGCGGCGCTGGCTGATGGAGCAGCTGGACGGGGGAATATTTCGTTCCGAGCGAGATTTAGTTTACGGATAATTAGGTGCCCGAGTGTGGAGTTAATGCTCGAGCTACTTCATTTTGGGTTTTGCGAATGGAATTCGAATTCGGAGGAGGACTTTTGGAGATGGGTTTTTTGACTTTTTGTGGGGAGAGTAAAATTTTGCGACTCTGTCGTGGACCATGATCATAAATAAAAAATTTTTTATTGTTCGTAAATCATACACATTTACAGTTTATTAATAGATTTTTACTTTACACGAAGATCTACTATATCAATGTGCAAAATTGTACAGGATATTCTCTTCATTAGGTTTATTTTCTTGTCAACAATATTAATAAAAAATTGATAATGAACACTTTTTTATAATTATTTATTTATAATCGTAACAAATGTACAGAAAATTAGGCAAATTATAAATTAGGGACATACTTGACACTTTTTGCTTCAAATTCCAAGTTACAAATTTTCTCTTTCAAAAGTGTTTTAACACTATACGTATATTTAATGACATCGAATTTCAACGACAGTTTGTTTAAAATCTTAATCCATTTACATTTGGTTTACAATAAAAGCCTTATTATTACACTTTTCGCGTAGCAGATCTTTTTGAACTGCACTCGTTCGAGTTCGGCTTTGAATCAATTGACACACCAACGCAATACGAACAAGTCATCAACAATACCGCATTTAAAAATTAATTCCAATTATAATCATGGAGCAACACTTCGATAAAGCCTCTCCAAATTCATCTCGCCCAATAACCCAAAACTAGCTCCCCAGTCTTGCTCGGCGACGGAACGTTCGGTCGCGCAAGGCGAAAGCTCGGCCGACGTGCGGCGCCAAAAAAAAAAGCAGCAAGGATAAATAAAGAACGGCCGGCGCAAGCGGCCCCTGACGTTAATTGTTTCGCTGTCGTTGCAGCGTAACGCCGCTGGCGTCAACTGAATTATACGTAATCCCGTTAACTTTGCGCGCGCGAGGCGTAATACCGAAATTTTCCGGACACGCACATCTCGCCCGATGTAACCTGCTCCGCCCGCTGCGCGGCGGAACTTTGAGTGCGCCGCTGAAAAATTACGGGGCCGGTGGATTGCGTTGGAGAGTAGTGTTAATGTTAATGGAGGGTTAATGTTTATAGAATTAGAGTATATTAGTCGATTGAGTTTTGTTTTATTTTGGAAGTTGACTTGATTTTATTTTATAAGCGATAAGATTTTTAGATAAAATACATTATTACAATTAATTTTTCAAGTCCCTTTCCGAACTATATGTGTTCTTTTATTAATTAGTTTAATATAACTCGAATAAAGCGCAGCAAACAACGTTTATCCAATGAGAAAAGATACTTTAATAATCGCAAATTCCAAATTACTTATCGGCAAGCAGCTTCGAGCCCGAGCAAGTCTATCGACGTTCACCGCACAGATAGAAAAAAGAAGCGCGCGCGAAAAGGTCTCGAAAAGCGGTGCAGGAATCCGGGCGAAAAATCGTTATATCGAGCTCCGGCGTTCCTCTCTCTCTCTCTCTCTCTCTCTCTCTCTCTCTCTCTCTTTCTCTCTCACTCGGTGAGCCGCTCTTTTACGCGAGCGGCTATACAGATTCGAAATGAGTGATCGATGCGGCTCACTCGTACACAACGAACGAGTAGCCCGCGAATAAACCAGGGCTTGCAGTACAGGATGACGGACAGTACGTCGAGAGAGAGAGAGAGAGAGGGAACGCATTTTCCAGGGAGCAGAGCAGCGTGTATACAGAGGGTATATATGCGCGCGGCGTTTACCCAGCGTCTCTCTCTCTCTCTCTTTCTCCTCGTGCGTGTACGTGTGTGTGTGTGTGTGTGTGTGTGTGTGTGTGTGCATGCGCGCACTGTTGCCCTGTCACGCGGCCGGCTCTCTTTCCGCCCGTACTTCCAAACCATCAGCTCGCCGCGGCCCCCTTTTTAGCGGCACCGAGTCCTGTCGGGGCGAATTGCCTCTCTGCTTCGCGTTTTAGATAATGCGGAATCTCTGAAAGATGACCGACTGATCATTCTTTATAAGCAGATCGTCCGCTCGGGTGAATTGTTTCTTTAAGGAAATTTTGAATTCGTTCAAGTCCTACTTTCGAGTGTTCCGATTTGATAAACTTTTAAATTTCAGTGTAATAAGGCAGGCGGTTATTTATTTCGTCACGGACCTAAATATTGATTGATTGACTAAATGTTAAAGGTAAATAATAACATCTATTGATCGAAGTCGTAACGCTGCCTTGTTCGGAAATATCAGTAAGATTCTAGCTTCAGTACCATTTTAATCACGTCCTAGTAACCATCTATTAATTGTCTTTCCAATCACCGATTGGAGACATACGGACTACTGACGAGACTCGGAGAATTATTAAATTTTTATAAAGTAAGTTTTAGTGAACAATGCCTCGATTTATTTCAAAAACATAATTTTGATTTAAAAAGTTAATAGTCTTTCGTTAGTTTTAATTTCTCGATCAACTGACTCAAACGCGATGGAAGAACAGACTTCAGTTGTCGGTGAACTCGACGAGCTGAGCTTCGTGTGGACCATAAAAGATTTGGACATTCAAGGAAAAACTTCGAGCAACGCAGTTTATTCGCCGCAATTCATCATTCAGAATTGCGAGAAGAAATGGCGGCTGTATTTTTATTTTCACAAGGAGAAGGACTCGATCGACGAAGATTTAAGCATTTACCTTCGGAACGAGAGCAAAAGCTCTATGAAAATAGATTTAGTGAGAATATCAATTTTCAATCTGAAAAATGACCACGTAAAGACGCGAGATTTCGAAGAGCAGAATTTTCCTCAGCCGATAGGCTTTGGATTCAGATCGTTTCTAAAAAAGAAGATTCTCTGCAGCAGTGATTGCTTGAATGCGAATAATAAGCTGTCGATGAAAGTGAAAGTTGTCTATTTTAAATTAAAAGGGATCAGCAACAAGTGCAAAAACTCGCGAGAGTTCAATGATTTTCAGACGATTTTTTTGAAGAGCGAATTTAGCGACGTTACATTCGTAGTGGGGGAAACGAAATTTCCTGCTCACAAGGCAATTTTAGCCGCGCGCAGCCCAGTTTTCGCAGCCCAGTTTATAAAGCCGATGGTCAATAGTAAAGGCGAAGTGCATATTAAGGACATAAAATCCGCAGAATTCAAGAAGTTACTGGAGTTTATTTACTTGGGGAAGATCAACGATGTGAACTCTGGAATAGTTGGCGATCTTTTCATTGTTGCTGACAAGTACGGCGTGGAAGGATTAAAAGATGAGTGTGAAAAATTGATGATCGATGATATTTCCGTCAAAAATGTGATTAAGTACTTTAGACTCTCAAATTTATACAAGGCTGAAAGACTAAACTCTAAAACCTTAAAGTATATTAAACAGAATGTAAGAGACATTGTTCGAGATCCGGAAAGTAAAATATTACTTAGAAAATTGGATCCCGATTTAATGTACTTAATTCTTGAATCTGTAGCTCAAAGTTTTTATACAATAAAAATCTAATGTTTGTATAAATTATGAATGTTTTTAATATATTGGAAAATCCTCTCGTAAAATTTTTTCTAAGACTAAAATTTCATTCGCATTTTGTTATAAAAAAAAAAAGATTAGTAAGTAGAGTTTATCTTTACAAAGCATATATTCAAGAAGCAAATATTCAAATTATTCTTTATTTAATCTTTATGATATTTATATTTTATTGCAAGATCTTTTAAAAGCATTTAAATAAATTTTCGAATGTATTTACTCCTTACAATAAATAAAACAGAATATAATGTGATATACACATTAAAATCAGTTATCGTTCCGGCTGTATTCTAAATTTTCGAAGAAAGAATTATAAATGTCGCGACTTGCAAACAAATAGAGCCATTATATTCTGGCACCATCAGTCACTTTCGAAACCACCGGCAAGCGACCAAGTCGACGTTTCAAATATTGTACACATTTATTGTTTACATCGTTCTGATCGTTCCCTACACCGTCGCTCAATTTGAACGAGGTAAGTATTTTCAAGCACTATTCAGATATTTTAAAAGCTGCGAAAACTTTACAAATTCAAACTCTTCCGTAGTAATACACCCTAATAACGAAGGGATAATGGCTCTGGAGCAAACCGTTGGTGTACTCGATGAAATGAGTATTACCTGGGCAATAGAAAATTTGGACCTCAATGCCGTAGAAGGTCTGGTATATTCGCCTTTGTTCACGATTCAAAATTGTGCAATGAAGTGGAGATTGTATTTTTATTTTCACAAAGAAGAGGAAGAGGACAGCGAGTCTCTGGGTCTTTTTATCCAAGACGAAAGCGACAGCACTGTTCCGGTTTCATTCTTAAAATTAATAATCATAAACGCCAGAAGGGATACGGTAAAAAAGCGAGACATCAAGGACGCGGATTTTCCAAAATCGAGAAAAGGCGTAGGCTTCAAGTCGTTCGTTAAAAGATCTGTTTTGTACGCCGCCAGATGCTTAACTTTAGACGAAAAACTAACGATGAAAGTGAGAGTCGCCTGCAAACTCCAACAAAACGACGTGGAGTGCGACGCTTTAAAAGAGTTCGCCGACTACCATCAAATTCTCTTGAAAGAGAAATTCAGCGATGTTAAATTTATTGTCGAGGGAATGGAATTGCGCGCTCACAAAGCTGTACTGTCCGCTCGCAGTTCGTACTTTGCCGAAATGTTTGAAAGGCCATCGGTGGGAAATGAGGTAAGAATTTCAGACGTCGCGTGCGACGTTTTTAAGAAGGTACTGGAATATATTTACGTAGGTCAAGTGACGGACGTCGAAAGTTGCGTCAACGAGCTTATTTTTGCCGCGGACGCGTATTCAGTAACTGGATTGAAGTCTATTTGTGAAAAAACTATCAGTGATGCGATTACGCCAAAAAATGTAATAAAGTACCTCGGTTTGTCTCACATGTGTCGAGCTACGAAGCTAAAAATGTTTGCTTTGGAATTTATAAGACAGCATTTAAGGGAAGTAGTCTTGGATCCACATTTCAAGGATTTTGGAACCTTGGATCCTAATTTAATATGCTCAGTTGTGTATTCTATAGCTACAGCACAATAAAAATTTTGTTTGAGGAGCCTGACGTTTCAAAACATTTCATTTTGAATAAAATATATTCTAAAAGAATTCTTGATACTCTCATTATTTACCCTTATATCCGCTCTTTATAACGATTTTTTTTATTTTATATTACGAAAAATGATTGCATTTCTTACTTTATACTCTACAAATTTGATTACACATTTTGAAGGTAAAACCTTGTAATACTCGCTAGTGTTTACTCACATGGATATTACACGACCTTTGGGTCACGAATTTTCTTGTATAACTTTGGGATATGTTTTTAATGATAAAACATTCGTTTACCTTAAGGCTTGATTTTTCATAAACTTAGCTAAGTTTTAAAACGAAAAATTATAAGAATATTCTAATCTGTACTATTCGGAAGGTGGAGATCAAAAAGAAATTATCAAAAAACGTTTAACAGTTTAAAATTTATCGCAAAAAAAGATTTCGAAAAATTATTACAGCAATTAAAAGTCTAGAAAAACTGGTTGCCGCAATTTTAGCTTAAATTTATATGTCTTTCCCTCGCTTTTTCAATTTTCGATTTACGTGCGAAATACTTAATCTGTGCAAATCGTTCCAGAAAAATGTCAACCCAACCATCGAGCAACAGACCGAATATAACTGCGCAAAAACTGCTCCCCAGAAAAATGCCGGCTCCGTCCGATTCCTCCAAAGAGATTTTCCCGCGGCCTCGCTCGCCTAGCGGGCTAGCATTAATTAGGCGCAATTTAAAGGCTCGTTAAGTCCGGCTAACGACATAAGTGGCTCGCCAGAGCGAGATAGAGATAGAGAGAGAGACATAACACACGGAGCGCCACAGTGGGGGAGGAGGAAAGAGAGAGAGAGAGAGAGGCGTTTCGCTGCGTCCGCACTGACGTACGCACGACAGTTGCCAGTCGCGCGCGGCGCGCGGCTGCAACGAACTGCCGAGCGAGCTCGGCCAACCGGTTAACCGGCAATTAGCCGATCTAGGGCTCCTGCGGCCGCCGCTCCGCACATGTAAATTAGCCCGGGCCGATTCGCCCGGAAACCCCGAAAAGAGTAAATTATCAGCGAGCTAAGGCCCGCCCGATGCGGACTGCACTTCCGACAAGCGGCCGGCTAGGCGAGGAGACCGAGACCTCCTTCACCGATCGCCGCTGCAATTTCGCACTGCCGGGCAGTGCGACGCTGCTTCCGATTTTCGCTCCGAACCGATTCCTTAGCTTCCTCGTATTAAACGCGTGAAAAGAAAGCCACTTGGTCGCGCAGAAAATACCTTTGACCTCCCGCCCCGAAACCAAACAAAGCCCAGTGCCCAGCTTGTTTAATCAAGAATCAGCTCTCTCTCTCTCTCTTGAAAAGTTAACGCGCGCGGTGTTTAAGTAAGAAAAGCAATTAAACCGATCGAGGAGAGAGCAGAGCGCGCAGCCGGTCTCCGCCGCGGCGGCGAAGAATGTTCATGAAACGAGCGCGCGTAAACGCGCAAAAGAAAATAATCGCCCGCCCCGCGCGCCGGTTGCCAGCGCACAAAGCGACGGCGGCGGCGGCGCGAGTCCGCTCGTAAAAATCGACCTACCGCGCGATCGGCGCGTGCGTACGTACGTATACATATAGATACGTTGCCCGCGTCCGCGGAGCGGCCAATTAGGCGGAACGGTGCTTTTCGGTTTAAAGATGGACAGGCGGCTTCCGCTCTAACGTGCGCGTATGTATATCGAAGCCGCCCGAGTCCCGAGGACGATTCCGCCGGGCTGCGGCGAGCGGAGCTGTTGCGCCAAAGGTTGGGGGAAGCTTGCGAATGACGTCGGGGGCTGCTTACGCGATAAATTCAGATTGATATGCTTGAAAATTGCTTTTTCCTTTTTTTTTGGTAAGTTTAGAAGGAAAGGGAAAATTTAGAGACGTAAGAATGTTTGGATGTACGGCAATTTTGGTGAAAGTTAACAAAGGTACATCGTAGTTGGAAAAGGTAATTTATTGTTCGCGTTTATTAGAAAATTTTCAGACTTGCTTTTAAATTGGTAGTTAAAATCGCCTCAAGCGTAAGAAATAAGCGAGAAACAAAATTTTCACCTTGCATTTAAAAAAAAAAATGCAATCAATAAGTTGGTAAATTATCCCTGCAATTTCACGCTCACGTGCATCTGCACCTTAAGCGAAACATGAAGAGAATGCAATTTGCTTTTCCGATTTCCGTTGACTAATGCGTGTTGCGAGGGAGCTTTAATTCCTCGGCCACATGGCAGCCCAACACTCGTCCCACGTTGAACCGGTAATTATGCCACGAAAATATTCTCACATCTCTTGGAAGACTATCTCATACGCGGGTTTGGTTAAAGGTTTTGTTTCGTATTTAAAGATACTTTTTTTCTTGGAGAAATTTTCAATTAAATTGATTATAAATACGTAAGGAAGAAATTAAAGAGCTTATCGTTACATTGTTTATACTTTCTTCACAAACATGTTTGTATATGTATAATATATGTATTACAATGTAGAATTACAGAAATTTTATAATTATATGAGCAGCGTGCGTTTTATTTAAATTGTAAGAATCAAACAGTAGGTTCAACTGCGCATGCTCGCGATGCCCGTCTCTGTCAACCAATCCCGTTCGACGAGAGAGGGAGAGAGATAGCTACTACTAAAACATTTTCTCTCTCGCACTTCGCACACTGACCACGCTTTTATCTCTCGTGTTGCTCCCTCCAGGAGTGTATGCTTGAAGGACTTAGTAAAACTTTATTTTCTTAGTGTAGTTCGATTGTAACCTCTGGCTGTTTATTGTTGTATTCTGGTAACGCCCAGTCTTTCATTAAAGATAAGTAATTATATAGTAATAGTATAACATTTGTTTGCAAAAGCCTACATATTTTTATAATTACAAGTCCTTTGACTATATAGAAGTCTATAAGTGAAACGAGTATTGATATTTTCAATATTAAAATTGATGACAGTAAACGGAAATGGCGAGTTTCGTAATCAACCCTGTCGGTAAATTCGATGAAACACATTCTACTTGGATTTTACCTCGTAAGTTTCTAAATGTTTCCAAGAATGATACACTTGAATTTTTACCAGTAATTTCACCTATATTCATTATTAATCATTGCACAGAAAAGTGGCAATTATCTATTAAAAAAAGCACGATTTCTTTAACAAATTGTAGCAAAAAAGAATATAAAGTGTTAGTTAAACTTACATTTTTATTTTGCGAATTTCCGGTACTTGGTATAGAACCGATATTGATAAGTGAAGCGTTTCATTTTGAAACGTTCTCAACATATAAGTTTGCAACATTGCTGGACTCACGTTTCATGTTTGACTGTTCTTGCGGTCTGATAAAATGTAGTGTGAAAATAAAAGTTCAAGTCGAAACTATAAATTCTCTGAATAAAAATCCATTGTGCAATTGCAAAACTTTTGCGCAAGTTTTACTGGATGATACTTTTAGCGACATTACGTTTGTAATCGATGGAGTACAGATGCCTGCTCACAAAATTTTGTTGGCTGTTCACAGTGACGTTTTCAAGGCTATGTTTACACACGATATGAAAGAAAACAGCAGCAAAAAAGTCAAAATCACAGACATTAAGAGTCAGATATTCAAAAAGTTACTACAATTTATTTATACAGGAGAAGTTACAGATCTAGGTGATGAAGTAGTCGACGAGGTTTTGATTGCAGCTGAAAAATACGCTATACGTGGATTGAAAGATATGTGCGAAAAAATTATTATCGAGACTTTAAGTATTAAAAATGTTATGAAATATCTAAATATATCAGATATTCATAACTCTGCGAAGATTAAATCTAAATGTTTAGAATATATAAGATCAAATCTAAAAGAAGTTATAAAAGATCCTGAAAGTAGCCAGTTATTAAGCGAAATGCACCCTAACTTAACATTAAATATTTTTCAAGCTTTAGCTGATTAAAAAAGATCATCCACAAGACGGAAAAATAATTGTACGTTTTGAGAAATTTGGAGGTAATAAACAAAAAATCTTTTACTTTAAATTTTGTGCTATTTATATAAAAATAATATGATATTTGGCAAGAGCTGATACAATTTTAAAAATCACAGTTAAGGAAACAATACTTTTTGCAAATCAAATACCACGTAAACATGAAGAAAGAAAGGGCCTAGAACAACGTATCAAATACGACAGGAAGCAGCTCTTATCAGCAGCTAGGAATCTGAACAGTCAGCATATCGACTTGCTGCTCTCTTTCTTCCCCTCTTCTACAGACCAGGAATGGTGCAAGAAAACACAAGGATGAAAAAGCGCACATCTAAAACGTCAAGAAGTAATAAACTTTTCTCTCTGTATACTATATAGTTCAGTCGCGAGCTAAATTATTAGGCGCAAAATATGAAATAGATAAATAATTCAACAAAAAAATTTAAAATTTATTTTTATATTATGTTAAATTAAGTAAACTTTGATTATAAAAATGTCTACTTTATTTTATATTTAATTTCTTAAAAAAAATTAAAATTATTTTGCAATTTATAAAATAAACTGAAAATAATTATTAAATACTAGTAATACAATAAAAATCACTTTACCAACAAATATGCTCCAAACATAATCAATGGATGCTTGAAGTGTTTCTCAACAAACGAACGCATACGACAGTCGTTCGAATACCATCTGCGCATCGCTCGTTTTTCTTAATTACAGGGTAAGTCCACGAGAGGAAGAAATGAAAAGGCGGAAGACGTCAGGTAAAGGGTAGTAGAAAATCCGGTCGGTTAACCTCTGAATTCTTAAAACAGACATAAAATTTCGATAATACAACGGAGCGCACCCGCAAAACACACCCATTTGATTGCGGTACCGCCGTGGAAGGTTAACGAACACCGAATTAGGCCAAATTGACGAGTCAAAGCAGAGAAACTTCCACGTAGTAATCAACAAAATGTCTAAATTTCCGAGGCGGCTGTTGCTTTCCGTATGTTTCTAAAATGACGATTGTTGCACGTTTAATATTTCCTGATTTCGAATGTATTAATCGATCTTGTCATCTGCAAACTTTTGGTAATAGTATTTTTCAATAACGAAGTTTTTATTGATGCAAAATTCTTTTTGAACTATATATCATTCTACTATTATAGACTAAATGTGCGATAAACAACCTAATAAAGCAGTAATGATTGAATAGATTATTCCTTTTGAATTAAAAATGTTTTCTACTTAAGTCTTACAAATCTATATAAATTCTCTCAAATCGATAATTGGCATCGCCAAAATCAAACCACAAAAAAGGCTCTCAAGCTAAAAAGTGTCTAAAAAAGAAAGCCTTCTCGCACCTCGAAGTTAAAACAGCTCAATTTCCAAAAAGCAACGTCACCTCGCACCGCAAAAGCAGCTCGGCCATCATCGGTGACGGCTGAGAATCGCACCGACTTCACAGACAGAGAGACTCGTCCGAAATTAGCGTCCTCGAGTGGCGGCCGTGCGGAAAAAAAAGTCGCGGCTCCTCCCTTACCTCGCGGCTTGCGCTCGTGAAAAATCGGCCGATGTCAAGCTGGTAACGGGGCTTTATCGAACTCTCATTACCAGCCCTCCCTCCGGCCGCCCCTCCCCGGCGCCGATGCCGACCGGGGGGGGACGAACGTGTTTTTCGGCCTCGTGTGGTCGGCCGCCACTCCCTCTCGCCCGACTCTCTCTCCCTCTGGTTTTCGCTCTTTCCAGCCTAGCTATCGGTCTATTTGTCTCGCTCTAGTTTTGCACACCCCTGCGAATCCCCTCTCTATCGCCGCGGCCGCTGCCGCTGCCGCTGTCGCTGCTGCTGCCGCTGCTTCACCCTCTCTCGTTCGCTATCGTCTTTTTACTACGCTTCCGGCTGCAACGTGTGCCGGTACAAGCGAGGGCAAGTGTGCGAGAGGATACGACGCAATGCGAGTTTGCGATTACAGGTGTGATTGTGAACGTATGGGGTAAAGTATTGCGATCCGCGTGCAAAGGCGTATTAATTGGAAATATTTTCGGTCGATTTCGCTGTTTTGCGCTTGCAAGCAATTTTAGATTATTTAGTCGTAGTTCTAGTTGCATTTTATTCAAGGGGTAATACTTTTTCTAGAAGAAAGTCGAGGAGTCGAGGTTTGAGGAAGTAAAAAGTAGTTTTGAAATGCAGTTTAATCTAAAACGTTTTAAAAGCAGAAACTATGTGAGATTATACCTTAGGGTAGATGTGTCTCCTAAGGAGACTACAAGGTATAATTATATTGTGGATTTTATAGTATCCGATTGAAGAAACTTACGCCGCATAAAAAATTATTTAATAGTGGTTACAGAAGTTAAAATTTATTATAGTTCAGGAAATTGTAAAGAATTTCAAATCGGAGTATTGATGTTGATTGCCAATAATTCGAATGTCTATATATTACAAGTAATAAACGCGTGTAGCGAGCAGAAAAGGATATCGTTTCCATTCTCAAATGCACAGCAAAGCAATATGTTCTTATACGTACATGGAAGTTTTCTAATAGTGAAAATAATAATTGGTTCGAAATTATTAAAATCTCATAATTGAAAATTTTTCACTTTCAGTCAAACTTAAAGTTCTTTTCTATAAGTGAAAACGGTAAAAGAACTAATTATTACGAATATAAATCAAACTATCTATTCCATCAGTAACTTTTAACTTGTTCAGCACGTTTTCCATCTGAGCTACCTTTGCAAGCAGTAAAAATCTTCACTGACTTAAAAAAAAAAAAAAATGAAGCTCGACTCCAGCGAAAAGTTGACCCGGCTGAAGCCTCGCAATTTTCCACTCGTAACAGGTATTTTACAGCGAGCTTTCGGCGCTGCGAGTCCATCGTTCAAGCTACTCTCTCGATTTCAGGGCTCCGTGTTGCGCTCTCTTTTTCCCCTCTCTACCCTTTCGGGCTTCGCCAAACTCACCTAACCCTTTTGACCGGCAGACACCCCCGGCCATCGCTACACACTTTGCACTCTCTCCCTCTCTCTCCATCCCCCCGCGTCGACACACCCCCGCCTCCGTGGCGCTGGACGCAATAATAAACAACCGCCGGTCGCTATGGCGACGCGTCCATCGCGCGCGCGAACAAAACACCGTGCCTCTAGTCGCCGAGCTTGTATACGTATCTTTCTCTCTGTGTACAGGCCCCGCTGTGTGCGAAGTGCTGCTGCTGCTGCTGCTCTCGAGCTCTGACAAATTGCACGATTTTCGAACTCGCGCGCAGCTCTGCGGCGCAAAGCTCGCTCGCTCGCCGCTCGCCGCCACCGCCGCCACTCGCTTTTGGATCATGCATTTATATATGGGCGGAGGGAGCTTGCCGCGCTTTACGCGCCGCTGACCCGATGGACGGAGAGAAAGAGAGAAAGGAGAGAGAGAGAGAGAGAGAGCTGGTTGTAGGGCTTGTTTACATTTATTCGATTATTTGTTTAGGGGATTTTTCGACCGGCCGAGCTGACCGACTGAGGCTGCCCGATTCTCGACGGGCTGCGGATTCTCGGAGTTTCGCTGCCGGATTTCTTCATATTTATGGCCGAGGGTTCAGTGTTTGTAAATACTTTTGGTGATTTAAATTATGTCATTCCTTTTACTTTCTTCGAAATTTTCTTGGACTGAGACTCTTGTGTCATTTTGTAGGAAAGTATTAGTTTGTATCAAATGGCTTTTATGTTAATATAAACGTATGAAATTTCAAAAGATCTTTGGAAGATCATATATACCTTTTTTGAATGAAAACGATGGAAAAGACTAATTTATAAAATTTTTATCGAGAAATCGTTTTTAAAATAAAATTGTCATTAATCATCTTTTTCAAAACTGCATGCATTATAAATAAATCTTTTACGTCTCCTAATTAACTAAAAAGCTAGTAAACAAGATATAAAATTATAAAATAATTTTTAAAAGAATAATAGTTTTTGATAAATATAGATCTAAATAATTGCTAAAATAAAAAATTCAATTTACAAAGTTTTCTAATTTTTGTGCAATGTACTGTCTGAGGTACTGCCTTATTCCACTCTTTAAAATTTCAATTAAAAAATACAATTATATAAATAATAAAAGTATAAATCAAAATTTCCTCAACACATTTATCAGTTAATATAACTAAATAGAATTTCCAATTCCATATTAGTTAAGTTCAAAAGTCAATTTTTAACGTTCATAAATAAATATTAACAAACAAACTCCAACTGCAAGTTTCCACATTCAGGCGAAAATGTGCGGCAGGATAAAAACTCGAAAAAAGCGTCAGTGCCGCCACCTCTTAGTAAAGCGCTGAACGATCATGTCGCTTCCCCTCAGCGGCTTGAATCGCACAAAAACTGCGAGAGGGGTAACGAGCGGGCGGGATACTAAACTAACATTGCCCAGCCGATCCTAATCGTCGATGAATAAATTTGCATTTCAAATGGTAAACAAGCATTGTTTTTCAACTTAATTAAAGTTCTGCTTGAAAAACGAGTTTTACCACCATAATTATTATGGGTTTCGTCCTCTTTTTTAAATAGTGAGCAATTTTTTTTTTTTTATTGAATTCGAGCTGAAAAATATTTATATTTTTTATTATAAAATGATATACATACTTTTCCTGGATTGTAAGAAATTTTATTTGTACAAAGATAACATAAAGACTTGTAAGAAATTGCTAATATTTTAAATTTAATTATTTTATTCATTCTTTCAAACAGCTACATATGTTACTACATTTTTAAAACTATTTTAGCAATATTTGATGTAATATAAAATGACAGTTCAAAGATCATTTTTTAATGTACCAATTAATTGTTTTGGAGATATACGCTGTTAAAAACTAATGATTATCAATGTTATAATTCTATATCTTTGTATATATATACACCCTGTGTAATATACCATATTAACAGAAAAAAAATCAAAATCTAAAGTATGTTGAAAATAAAACTTCGCATTCGCAGATAAATTAGAAATTCAGCTCATCGTTTTATGCGCTCTCATCTACACAGCGCCTCGGCACTTTCAATTCAGCAAAACCGCAAGCTCTCTTTCCCTCATCTTCCCGGTGTATCCTTTATCCCGGTATTAACCTTTCGGGAAAATGTTTATTCTGGACTCTCGCGCGGTATTCCGAAGAATTTTTGGACTTTCTCCGGACTTACGCCGTAATCCCTCCGGGGATTTCTCTATTTAAGGATCGGCGTGACTTTGATCTGGCCGGGCATTCTTCGCGCAACTGTATTCAATGTAGAAGAGCTGGAGAAGAGCCCTTGGCGTTCGCGGAAATTAATTGCCTTAGTTTTGTAAATATTTATAACGAATGGAGGTAAGTATTTTGAAGATTGGAAAATAGTTTATGCTTTTACCTTGTTGATTCAAGAAGAATATTGTACTTTTTTTATTTCAACTTGCATATAAACTTATTTGGACGCTGCAAAAGGATTGATAAGGTAGGTAAAACATAGATTCAAACGACAACTTTTTAGCTATATCGAAAAAATAAATGGAGTTTGTTCGGTGTCTTAAGCAAAACGTTAAACTTTATCTTTCAAAACTACCTCTCCCCAATCTAATCTTATTAAAAACAACTATCAATCAATCTCCAAAACCATTCACCGAAAGTCATACGTCCACAACCCTTCTCCAGCATAATCCACAAAGCCAACAATCAGAAATCCCGGCAAACTCTCGGCGCGTCCCAAAATCGATATCTTGCACACCTTTACGAAACCGAGCCGCCTCATTCTTCTCCCTCGGCCCTCGGAAGAGTCTTTCGCCGCAAAAACCTCTTTCCCTCGGCGGCGCAAGACTCGCGCGGAGGAGGAAGGAGGTAAGGAGCTTAGGTGGTGGGCAGGCCAGGCCGCAGCGCCGCCCTCGCGCGAAGACTTACTTTCGCCTTGCCGACGTTCGCCTCCCCCCCCACCAACCTCGAGCAGCCGCAGCGGGGGAGGGGGGGGGGGGGGG